>LZPO01067143.1:24614-36736 GCA_001675575.1 Neotoma lepida
GGAGGAGGAGGAGGAGGAGGAGGAAACAAAGCTTCCTATGTCTGGGAAGTGATAATGAACTTCCTCTGAGAGTTGAAGTTTCTCCAATACCACAGCTAGAGGGAAAGTAGCAGTTACAGCATGGGAGGACTAATCGACAAGGTGTTCCTAAGAAGCCAGAGGTTGGACACTAGCATTTCTAAGCAGTCATGAGGATTTCACAGGGCCTGTGATAGAATATGTTAATGTAATCAAATTCTGGAGGTTATAGTTATGGCAGTTGAGGGCAGATAAAGAAAGAAACTTCATAAATATAAATCTTTAAAGATGTTGAGAGATCTTTGAATGGATCTTCCAAATCTTGATCCCACAGTCTGTAATAAGTCTTAAGATGTAAAATGTNNTAGCTGTTAACTTAACTGAGTGAATGACTGAGCTAATGAATGACATATTTAAATTTTTCCAAGGAGCATGATATTTAATGACTCAATTTACTTGTTGAAAATTGACTGTCATTAATTATTTGAAAATTCTAATTGTTTTCTAAATGAATGTGCTCAGATTTCTAAGCTTTTTGCAGCATATTCTCTAGGCTGGCATTATTTATTTTCTTAGTACACCTTCTTATATGAAGCCTTTCCACATTCAAAAAAATAAAACATTTCACTATTTTGTCCCAATTTAATTTTACATTAGCATATTGTCTTTCCATTGAAAGTCCATCACATATTCTTCATTCTANTCAACTCTTTAGCATTATGCTGATTTAGCAGATTTTCTTTCCTCATCCTGGTATTCCTGAAAATACATATCTTTTAATTTGCAAACATATACTTGTTGTGGAATATTACTTTAACTATGTAAAGGTGTGTTGCATTTGTTTATGCTGCATTTTTAACTATGTAAAGATGTACTATGTTTGTTTATGTTGCATTTGTTTAACTATGTAAAGATGTGTTACATTTGTTTATGATGCATTTGTTTAAAATGTGTTAAAGATGTGTTGCTATTTTACCTTGCCTAACTAAGGTACCTGATTAGTCTAATAAAAAGCTGAATGGCCAAAAACTAGGCAGTACAGTGATAGGCTGAGCTTTGTGCACAGAGAGAATAAGTAGNAGGAGGAATCTAGGCTCAAGAGAGGGAAAGGAGAGAGAACAAGGCAGGAAGAGAGGGAGACACCTGGGACCAGTCAGCCTAGCAGCCACCCACTAGCCAGGCATGGTGGAAGCAGTGAAAGCAGGATATAAAAATGAAAAAAAAAGTAAAAATCCCTGAGGCAAAATGGAGAGAAAGAATTTCATTCCATTATCATCAAGGTGGGATGCATGGCAGCCTGCAAGTATACACGTGCTACCTACATCTTGGCTTGCAGGAAAAAGGAAGTTAACTGCCTCACTGGGTAGTATTCTGAACATAGGAAACCTTAAAGCCCACCCCCACAGTGACACACTTCCTTNAACAAGGCCATTCCCACTCCAAAAANCCATAGCCCCAGATAGAGCCACTCCCTGTGAGATTTTGGGGGCCAATTACATTAAAATTACCATGGAAAGCAATGGTTTATTTGGCTTATACTTCCTATTTCTGTTCATTATTGAAGGAAGTCAGAAAATGAGCTCAAGCAGGGCTGGAAACTAAAGGGAGGAGCTGATGCAGAATCCATAGAGGATTTTGCTTACTGATTTGCTTCTCGTGGTTTGTTCGGGTTGCTTTCTTATAGAACCCAGGGTTATGAGCCCAGAGATGGCACCAACCACCCTGGGACCTCCCCCATTGATTATAATTGAGAACATCCCTTGCAGTTGGATCTCATGGAAGCATTTGCTCAACTGAGGCTCCTTCTTCTCTTTTGACTCTAGCTTGTGTCAAGCTGACACATAAAACCAGCCAGTACAAGGGATTTTAAAAGGAATTCTTTTAAGAAGAAAATTAGTAGCAATAAGCACCCTTCCCCCTGCCCCCCCAACACACATAAAGGGAGAGATTTCATACCAGTAACTTAACAGCACTCCTGAAAGCTCTAGAACAAAGAGAAGAAATTACATGCAGGAGTACATGGCAAGATGTAATCAAACAGGGCTAAAATCAAGAAAATACACATACACGCGTGCACACACACACACACACACACACACACACAGACTGCAGAAATAAATGAAGAAAACAAGTAGTTCTTTGAAAGAGATCAGTAAGATTGACAAACTGTTATCCAAATTATCTACAATGAGTGGAGAAACTATACAAATAAACAAAACTAGAATAAAAAAGATTATAAAATAAGATGCTGAGGAAATATAGAGAACTATAAGGACATACTATAAACACTTGTACTCAACCAAACTGGAAAATCGAAAAGGAATTTATAATTTTCTCAGAAGGTACCACTTATTTAAATCAAGACACATAAGCAATTTAAACAGATCTATAGCCTTTATTGAAAGATAAGTAGTCATTAAAAGTCNCCCAGCCAAACAAATCTCAGGGACACATGGTTTTATACAGAATTCTTCTAGACTTTCAAATAAGAGTTAATGCCAATCCTCCTCAAATTATTCCACAGATAGAAGCAGAAGTAACATTGACCAANTTGTTATGTGAGGCCTGAGTTATCCTGGTACACAAAACACATTAAGCCCCAACAAAGAAAAAAAGTTACATAATAAATTCCCTTATGAACACAGATGTAAAATTCTCAGTAAAATACTTGCAAACCAATCAAATATAATCAAAAAATCATTCACTATGAATAAGTAGGTTTCATTCCACAGATTCAGGGATGGCTCCACATGCATAAATAGATAAATATTATCCANCATATAAACAAACTAAAAGACCAAAGAATACATGATCATCTCATCAAATGCAGNAAAGGCCTTTGGCAAAATCCAAAAGCCCTTCATAATAAAAGTCATAGAGAAATTAGTGACACAAGGAAATAACTCAATATAATAAAGCAAGTTTCCACCAATCCAATACCAACTTTAATGAAGAGAAACTGAAAGCAATTTATACAAAAATCAGGAACAAGACAAATTTGTCCACTCTCACATTATACATTCAATATAGTACCTGAAGTCTCAGTTAAAGCAATAAGACAACTAAAAAAGTTCAAGTGAATATAAATTAGAAAGGAAGAAGTCAAAATATCTGTATTTGCAGATGATACGATACATGTTACCCTGAAAATTCCACTAGTAAACTCACACAGTTGATAAACTTTCAACAAAAGAGCTGAACACAAAATTAACTCAAAAAAATTAGCAGCTTTCCTACATATGAATTACACAGGGACTGAGAAAGAAATCAAAGAAACACCTTTTACAATAGCTTCAAATAATATAAAATATTTTGGAGTAACTCTATCCAAGAAAGTGAAAGACTTGTATNGTAAANAATGTTGAGACATTGAAGAAAGAAACTGGTAGGAAATCATGAAATTTAGACCAATACCTGTGGAGCCTCCATGGGACTGGACTAGGCTCACTGCATAAGCGAGATAGTTGTGTAGGCTGATCTGCTTAATTGGTCCCCTGGCAGTAGGATCAGGATCCAATCCGGTGCATGAGCAAGCTCTTTGGAGCCTCCTACCTATGGTGGGACACCTTACAAAGTCCTGAGACCAGAGGAGGGGCTTGGACTTGCCTCTACTGAATGTACCAGCTTCTGTTGAATCCCCATGGGAGGCCTTACATTCTTGTAGGAGGGGATGGAAGAGGGAAGAGGGAATCTGTGATTGGTATATAAAATGAATAAGAAAGTCTTAATTAAGAAAAAGACATTGAAGAAAGAAAATAAAGAAGATACGAGAAGATGGAAATTTTTCTCATGCTCATGGATCATTAGGATTAATATAATAAAAATGATCATCCTACCAGAAGCAATCTACATATCCAGTGTAATCCCTCGAATTTGAAAGGACAGTTTTCAGCTTTCTATNGAAACTGAAAATACTCAGGATATCTAAAACAATCCTGAATAATTAAAGAACTATTGGAATATCACCATCCTTGACTGCAAATTACACTACAGAGCTATAGAAATAAAGACAGCATAAAATTTGTACAAAAACAGAGACACTGATCCATGGAATCAAACTGAAGACCAAAACATGAATTCAAATTCATATGAAAATCTGGTGTTTGATAAAGCAGCCAGAAACACACAATGTAAAAAGGGTGATATTTTCAACAAATGGTGCTGGTCAAACTGATTAGCCGCATTAGAAGAATCNAAGTATNTTCATACTTATCAATCTGCACAAAACTCAACTCCAAATGAATTAAAGACCTCAAGACCACATANACCAAACCTGATAGAAGAGAAATTAGGGAACAGCCTTGAACTCATTAGCACATAAGAAGATTTTCTGAATGGAATACCAACAGTGCAGGCACTAAGATAAACAATTAATAAATGGGACCTCATTAAACAGAAAAGCTTCTTCACAGCAAAAGATACAGTTATTTGGACAAAGCAGCAGCCTACAGAATGAGAAAAAATTTTACAAAACCACATCTCCTATATAGGGCTAATATTTAAAATATATAAATAACTCAAAAAATTAGATATCCAGGAAACAAACCAATTTTTAAAATGTGGTAAAGATATAAACAAAGAATTCTGAAAAGAGGAAACACAAATGGCTGAAAAGTTCTTATAGGAATGTTTGNTGTTTTTAGCCATTGGGGAAGTGGAAATCAAAAGTACATTGAGGTTTCATCTTAAACTTGTCAGGTTTGTTAGGATCAACAAAACAAATGACAGCTCATACTTGTGGGGATGTGATGTAAGAGGAACACTCTTTACTTCATTTTTCCTTATATGTGAGTTTTCCCTTGTAAGATTGCCTTTTGGTAAACCCTCAGTCTAGTTNCTTATAGTTTGCAAACTCCTTTCCTTATGTTGTTAATATATGACATGTGAAATCTGATCATGTTTTGGTAAACAATTACACCTTTGTCCAGAAAGAAACCACAGTAACATGTATGCAAATTGCCATATATTAAAAAAAAACAAATAGTTCATGCCTTCAAGATTAAATAAATAGCTAAAATATGCCAAATTGTAATAAAAGCNTTTATCTAAGTAACTAGGGATATAATGACTTCATATAGAAAGAAGAAAACTTAAAATTGCCCGCTTACTTCACCTATCTGTAAATGGAAGCTTACAGAAATGTCTCTATACTCATCCCAAACTCTAGAGGTTGTTGAATTACTTTGAACCTCTTTATGGATCCTCCTTTTCTAATCTAGGTGTAATATATTCCCCAAAGCTCATTGTAAAGGAATTAACGAGCACCAAAAATGTGTGTGTAAAAATAACAAATGTAGGTTGCTTTCATTTCTGGTTAAAATCACCTGTGTATGTGTCACACACTGAAGTATTTAAGGAAACCTAAAAGGAAAGTGTTTATCCAAACAAAAAAAAATGCAACTTCTGCAACTTAAACACAAGCTATTACTGTTGCTTGGCATTACAAACAAAGAATAGACAAATATTGATGAAGAAGGAATAGCACTATGGCATTCTTTCAGAAAAAAAAATGTGATCATATGGTATCCTCTCTGATAAAATGGAGACTATGACAATTGGTAATCCTTTTTAATAATCCTAGAATTAGTTAAAATTTTCCTTTAGTGATACCCATTGTACAATTACATTTCTGTATATGTATTCACTTTATGCAATGAATGATTTCATTGAGACAATTCTACACATACCCATAACGTTCATACATCATTTTCAGTACATATCATCCTCAACTGTCTCCCTTTAATTTAAGCCATTTAAACTTATTGATAAATGTGTGTGTGCATGTGTCATTCTGCATGCAATAATAGCAAAAAATCAATTAAAACATACTAATTAACACACTTAGTATTCTATGGAATTTATAAGTTCTTTTTAATAGCTTCAATACCAGTAGTCAGACTGGGCTTGAATGTGCTATATTTTCAAAATTGGCCTTATATTCCTGATCCCTGTGCATCCACACACAAATGTTATTCTTACAGGTATGTGAAACCACCTTCAACTGTAATAGTTTTTATTTTTAATTTATAATAGCTCTGCTAGNAATAGAATAGATAAAACTTATCCTACCCAGCACAAATGAATTAATTAGAATAATNTAATAGATAATATAAATATAAAATTATCATTCATTTTTTTCTTTTGATTTTTATAAAGTTTAATTAGTCTGTAGATTTCATAACTTAAATACTGTAATGAGATTTTTTTTGCTACTGAATACTATAAGAAATCATAACTTCAAATATGAATAAAAATATACGTGGTTCAATCTAGTGTTTGGTATGAGTAGATCACATAATCTTGCATTTAAAATTCTTGCCTAATTTAGATTTCAGTGTGCATCAGAAATCCAAACATGATTTTTCCTTCTTACATCAAGTGCTTTTTCCAATGCTGGATTTCAATTGAGAGTCATGGGTATCCTTAGTGAGCCTGTCACTACTCAGCTGTCACCTTACACCNTTAAATGCTTCTCCTTCTGTGTCATTTGCATCTTGCTCTTCATCAGCCATCGATTTTCACTTCTGTCCCCTGTGCAGCCATGGGGATGTAGTGTCAGAGCTGCGTCAGGTGTTCCGTCTTGGAGTTCTTATATCCTTCATTACCAGAATAATCTATTTTCTAGGTGCCTAGAGCTACTTCTCCACTGTAAACTAAATGTTTTAATGCCTTTATTTAGAGATGAGCAGTAAATAATAGTTAACTAGCCTTACAAAACAGCGAGGAGCCTATCTTTTCAAAGAAGACTTTTTACTGACACCAACATGAAAATTATAGGAAGTTACATAAAATTTAGTAAATATAATATTCTGAAATGCTATTTTTCATCTTAAATACTTTTATATGCTAGGAGTTAAATTTTAATATACTGGAAATCAATGAGTAGCACTTCATGTGTAAGCCATAGAAAACTGGATACTAAATCTAGGAAGCCTGAGACATCTCAGTGTGGAAGGAAACAGCAAGAGAGTTTCAGTGAGTCACACATGAAATCTTTACAGAAAGGGGACAAACAGACATATAAACTAAATTCTAAAGGCAATGATAAAGGAATCATCAAGACTACAAGTCAGATTTCAAGCAAACGCATTTATTTCTATTATAGAAAATTATAAAAAAATACTACCAGTCTTAGCTGTGAATTCTTGGAGCTTCAGTAATGCCCAGACTGTGAAAACATGTGCAATGATGTAATAGTGCTACAGGTCAGTCAGCTGCAGGAGGATGGCATAAGAGAGAAATAGGTGGGGCTACCAGGCAGAGNGAATAAATAGACCAGAGATCTAGGCTTGAGAGAAGAGCAAAGAGCAAGAAAAGGAGGAGAAGAGGATGCCAGGGGCCCACCACCCAGCCACTCAGCCAGCCATGGAGTAAGAAGGAAAGAAAGATATATAGAATAAAGAAAGATAAAAACCCCAGAGGTAAAATACAATTAAAGAGAAACAAGATAATTTAAGTTAGAAAAGCTGGCTAGAAACAAGCCTAGTAAGGCAATAGGTCATGATGAAATAATGGAGGCAGAGAAGAACTCTGAAGTAACAATCAAATTCCACATTTCTACACATACTCCTCTTACTTAATGCTGCAGTTCTTTTGTTCTTACTTTATTTTCTCATCGTATACAGCTTCATAAACTTTCATGAACTTTACACATTTTCAACATTGCAGTATATATAATACTTATATACTAGATTCAAATATAAATATGCATTCATGTAGAATCTCTGAATTTATACATTCAATTCATTCTGTTTTTATTTATACAAAATAATGTGCACAGTCATAAAACCTAAATTTGCTCTTATGCCAAATAAACTACATAAAAGTGACAGAATTACTAAATTGCATTTGTATTTTGTCAAAATGGCCCTCTATCTCTTNTTCAAAATACATCATAGTTCTTACTTTTTACACCATATGGTTTTTTTTTGTATTTTTGTTCAACTTAATATAGATGAAACAATATGGTTTGCTTTATACTGCATGTGAGGCCAGTCATTTAACAAAACTTGTGGAAAGCCAACAATGTTTCCAACACTCATTTACATTGTACTACTCCATTATGTTATGTGTGTCTGTGACAACTGATATATTCTACTACTTATGTATTTGTGGGTGGTTTGAGTTGAGGACTACAGTGAATGGTACNAGGGGCATTTATGTACANCTCTTTGAGTACAAAAGTGAATGCTTTCTAGGTATACTAATTATCAGGAATAAACTTTCTATATTATTGAAGATAAATTTATTATTGTCTTTAAACTTACATAATATTTTTCCTACATGATTTTAATAAGTTCATGTTCTTTTCACAGGAAACATGGTGTTGTATTTTATACTTCTACAACTTGGGGAAAATCAATAATTGTTTAAAAAGCATTTTTCTTATTATTAATCTATAATAGAACATTTAATTCAAATGTCTTTGAAACTCATCTGATATGAAAGGTGGTGAGATTTTGCCATACTTTTAATTTTGCAAAGTAGANGCTTAATATTCCTCACATCTACTCTCTCTGTTAATTCAATGTTCACAAACATTCTCTCTATAATACAGCTGTGGACCATTTGTCCATATTCTGTTTTCAGATACTATTTTCTCCTCAGTGTTCTTTTTTTTTTGGAGGGGGGTTGTCCTTCAAAACAAATAAATAAATAAAANCAATGGTCTCTTTCTAAATATTTTCCATCTTCAGTGTTGGAATATCCTCAACACATTTCATAATTTTATATGTAACAAATTATAATGGTGGTTTCTAAGAAAATTTGATATGAAATCTAGAATATAAAAGTAGGCCATATTTCATCAAAGCAAGAAGAGAGTCCTAGAAAATATTGACCAATTTGTTTTCTAGTTCCCACCTCTCAGGTGCCACAGCCCAATGTCATAGGCATNTGTAAANACTTCCATGAAGTCTAAGGTTCTCAGGNATTTTGTATGAAGAAATATTTGATTTGTTTTCATCTTTGCACTGTTAAAAAAACTATTTATCCTTGACAATTGCTTACCTATATCTAAAACAGACCTTTTCTTCATCAATTATTACATTTTACACTGATATCTTTTCTCTAAAATCTAATGATAAAATATTTCCATTGCNATAGTGGAGCACAAAATTGTGTCAAGTGGGAATCCTTACCCTATCTTGAGTGTAAAAGAAATGCTAACTTATGTATATGCCACNTAGATGGGATTACCCATGTATACACAGCCATGCTAGNANGTAATTCAATGGTTTTTCAGATATACTTGACTGTTTTTATCAGGATTAGATGGTGAGAATTCATGTTCCTCTTCAGCTTTACAGAAATTGTAACTTGATTATCTTTATTCAACTGGTACATTGTATTAATTTATCTCCTAACATGGAACTCTTCTGGAACTCATGGACTAAGTGATTTTTTGTTATGTTATATAACTTTGCATTGGATTTATTTTGCTAGTCTTCAGTTNAGCCCTTTTATATCTGAGCTGTATTATAAGTNCTTTATGAAGTTTAGACAATATTAATACACTCAATGTATTGAATTATGATGAAAATCATTTATAGGATATTGGAACTGTCTGATCTTTGAAAAGTTTGAAAAAAATTTCTCCTTGGAGATTGTTGTCCATGATCCTCCTCTGGTCAAATCAATAAAAAATTTATTTTTTTCTATGAAAATTCTGGTGTATAATAATTTCAAATTCTAGTTTTAATGAAGTATTTATAATTCTTACTAAATGATTTTGAGTCGATCAAGTGATCTCATGATACACTTGATACATGATACATAATCATGATGATTATGTTTTTAAATCATTCTCCACTCACAGTCCTATTTGTTATTGTTCCCTATGTTCTTTTCCATTTCGTGCTTTTTGATAGTAAGCTCTTTGTTTGATTTAAAGACTGGAATTTCATAAATTGGTTTCTTTGTATAATCTTTATACCTATTAATTAAACTATCTTTATATTATATATTTTATTTGCTTTAAATTTAGTATTTCTTGTATTATTTTTAGTTATNTGGAGCTGAACATATAACTTACCCTCTTTAGCTCTTTAGTGTCTTGAGGAAAAAATAATTCAGTGCCCCTTATCTTTTGATCAAAAACCATGTGATGCTATTGCTTCCAATATTCTAATATTTCAGGTAGTCATTTCCTTCACATTTAACTGTTGGTTCAAATATTACACTCCCATTTTTCACATAGTTCTTTTAAATTATTATTTGTTCATATTTTATCTATATTTGTAGGATTCCTGGTTAGATATCAAGTCCAGAAAGAGTACTGCCCTTACTTCCTAATAGTTCATGAGAACACTGCAAGTTATCAAGAAATCCAAAAAGCTCCTTCTCTTGAGGCAACTCTGATGGATTCCAATGAGAATATGCTTGGTTGTTTTAGGATGACATTGCTATTTGACTTTCCACTAACATTAACTGCTATATGAGCTAATTATAAATGTTTAATTTCTGTTTTCATTGCTCTTTATAACAAAGCTTATTAATTCTTAATATTTTGAAGCTATTAGAAATCCCTGGACTGTAAGAATATTAGAATTTATATAACTTTTGTAATATAACTATTTATAATTATATTTCAGCATTGCTTTATGCATAACCCAGAGATTCAAATTATTTTCCTTTTTCTTTTCAATGCATAGNCGTGTTTGTTATCTCTTCTAAAACTGTCTCTAAATAATAGTAAGATGGGGGCAGGGTTGTGGGTAGGTATNTGGCTTGTTTGCATTTGAATAATTGCATTGCTAATGTACTTTGCAAAACATGTTACAAAATNACAAATTTGTCCTGAAGCTTGAAGAAATGTCCGAAATATATTTTCATGTCTCTCTNTTTACATTACCAAATTATCCTTATTTTTAATCATGAAACATCTTCAAGATCTAAATCAACCAATAATTTAAAACCACAAAATGCATATAGCAAAAGTATATTCCTTGCTAGGAAACATACAGACTCATTTACAGGGAATAAAAAGGAAGTCAGATATNAAAGTACTACTTTTACTGACTATATNGTTTGTTTCACTTACATTTTAAAGATNAAGTAACTATAACCACCCATATGAAAAAATATTAGTAATATTTGATCATTAGGTTCATTTAAGTAGTGTGATAATTGGAGATACCAAGCACATCAGTTGAAGTGATTATTTAAAGTCACTTTTAAACCATTATTTTTTTCAGCTATAAGACCTATCGTTTTAATTTTCTTAGCCTATAGAGTGTATATATAGTTTGTGCTTATAANAATAAAATATTCCACAATTTCCCAAGTTGAAGAAAGATAACCTTAGACTACTGAAAAACACACACCACATATTCAANAAATAAATTGTTATTGATAGANTGGTGGTTCAGGGAGCACTTTTCTTTAAAAATAATGTTATCTGTAAATTAACTGAATGTGAGCTAAGCTTCACTCAGATAAACAGTTCCCTCAGTCTCATTATGAATATGTGAAATATGTATTGCTTTACAGTCTAGAAAACACTCTAATTTTTATTGTATGTGTTCCCTTAATTTTTGCATACCAAAATTGCTACCCTATTCACAAAGAATCCTAACAAAATAATTTATNGAATTCATAGGAAGACNTCTAGCCTGTGGAATCCACAGCAATAATATTTAAGAACAGTCATTAAAAACTGATAAAATTGTATTTTTTGAAGTAATGCTTTCTATGAGAATATTTTCCTTCAGATTTTACTCATATTCCTATTAAATTTATTTCATAAACATGCTTCTTCTTATCTCTTGTATCATATTACCTTCTGATTTTAAAGGAATTTGTCGTATAGAGTGTGATATCCTCCAAGAGTCTTCTGCATGGTGATAAAAAAATGAAAGTAATAGCTAATGTAAATGAGTAACAAATGTAAAACTTCTCTGCAAACCTCAGAAGTATTTCAGGGCTACCACATTCTATTCTGGCCCCAGCACTATTTTCATAGCTACATATCAACTTCTAAGACTATGGTGCTTTAACTTGGAGCAGTTTAATTTTTCTTTATTACTCCTTCAATATTAATTGTCTATTAATTGGTTTATGTTTTTATATGACATTTTCATTGAATAGCTGTGAAATATTCCTTT
>LZPO01067144.1:6844-33587 GCA_001675575.1 Neotoma lepida
TACAGTACCAAAAAGACTTATAATCCATGAAGTTCTTTGAAATAAATGATTGTTACTGTCGTATATTGGCCTAGTACTCAATTATAGATGGGGAAGATAAAAAGACATCTATATCACCCTAACTAACTCTCAGGAACATTTTTAAAGGAGTTTTGGAAAGATTGTAAAAGCAAGAGGAAAGGTTAGAGTGTCATGTAGTATTTTCTTATGGAATTAAATAACCCATCTTGGGTTGAGATTCATTAAGATCCAAGAAGTTAACAAACCTCACTACTCTGAGAAACTTGTCTTNACACTTATGAGATTCTCAAGAACCAGCCNCAAGGTTAGATGTACTAGGGAGAGGTGACTTCCCAGCACACTGAGATGACCTCACTTTCCTCAGGCAGCNTAGGGATGTGGCTTTCATTCGTCATTCCCCAGGTTCCAGTGAGCTTTACAGTGATGCCTTTGAGTCATTCATGTTCCTGTAAATAACTGTTCAGTTATACTCCTGAAAGTTACAAAATTAAGCTTATTGCTTTGCCACATTGGTCTTTTGTGGAATCATTTTTCTCAACTACTGTGAGTACCCATTTGGGTAAAAAGACGTGCTCAATTTCTCCCAGGAAATGCCACAGAACACAACCTGTTAAGTGTAGATCCTGAAGACTGCGTTTTTGTATGTTTGTTTGTTTGTTTTAACCTCATTTCAAACTTGGGACCAACAATTTAAAAAATTGCTATACATAGGCTTTGTACCTATGTATGGATGCAGGCATTTTTTCCATCATATCAGAACTTGATTCCAGCCTATACACTTGTAATTTTCTCCAGATAAGAGGGAACAGTTTCTTCTTCACTTGAACTATCTGATGGGTGTTGGAAAACCTGCTGAAGTTAAGTTTGATTGATTAGATTTCTTACAGAAAAGATAATAAAGATTTCTAAGCTTTTTAGGTGCCAGATGTTGTTATGAATGAATGTCTTTTTTTCTTTTATTAAACATGATATCCTTGAGGTTTTGTAAACACATACACAGATTGTGNTTGGTGTTGCTGTGTGTCATTCTGTACTGTAGATAACACATACATTAACTCTTCACCATGTCAGGACCATGTGAGTTGTTTTCAATTAGGTATATTATGAGTAAACACCTTTGAGGGATTTTCTTATATATTTTTTTAAAAATATATTTTAATTATTATACCAGGCATCTAAGATTTTAATGACTGTGTTACTTGGAAGTTGCCTGATTTGTTTTGTCATGAACTGTTATTTTTCCCATAATGTGTATGCCATTCAACATACTTACAGCAATGTGGAATTGCTATTTTTTCCCTAATATTATCACCACCATTTGTTATAAAATATTACATTGGGTTAGATTTGCACCCAACATTATGTTCTGCAATGTATTTCATACTTGAAACCAGTGTTGTTACAATATTATTTTTAATATTTTAATTTGCTTTGGACTGAAAAAAATTATGTGTTTTATGAAGAATAATGTAATATTTTAGTTTGTGTACATATTGAGATGGTCAGCATTGGAGTGAACATGGTAATGTGTATATCTATTACTGTTTTAAAATATAATAACCTGACATAGCTTCTTTGGGAGGTATAGAGATATGTCTTAGTGTTTTAGAGTATATAATGATTTTGCAGTGGACTTGAGTTCAATTTTCAGCCCAATATTGGGCAGCTAAAAACTGTGTAANTCAAGTCCCATCTTGGATCCAACTCATCTTGATTCTGTGAATGTCCATAACCGTGTTCATATTCTAAAAAAAACACACACACATAATTAAAAATAAAGAAAAATATTTAAATTTCAGGTTATTTTTTATATTTTTTTAATAATGCACTTATTAAAAGTTGTTTATTTAATATAAATATTAATAATACAATTTAAACCTGTTGTGATAGATGAATTATAAGTTTTTGAATATGAAATATTCATTGTACTTCAAAAATAACAGTCTAATCTGATTATATAATTCTTCACACGTTCATGAAACTATTCTTCCTGTATTCTTTTTCATACACATATTTAGGTACATCAATACTCAGTGTCCAATATCCAGTATCTCGATATCAGTTATTGTTAATATAATCTATGTTAATTATACTTGTGAGGTCAAAAATATATTTAACACATTTAAAATATACTCTTTTTGAAAACACAACAATCTCAATAACGCTGGCATTTTAGAGAAATGTCATTCATTGGAATCAAACTTTGTACTGCCTCATTGCCTGTAGGGATATATTTGTCAATAAACTTTATGGGGATAACAATACATAAATAGAATAAAAATTTATTTTTAAATGAAACACTTGGAAAATCAGCAATTAAATAAAACAATATTCCAATTGGTATAATTTTTAGAACTTAAAAGGCCACAGTGAAGATAGATACCAGAAGCTGTCACTGATGATNAAATATCTGATGATTTGGAGGTCATTACAGTATGAAGCAGAGAGCAATAAGTAAAGCAGAAATGGCAAAAGCTTTCTCATTCTTTATTTTTAAACAGAAATTGTTTAACTATTAAAATGTACTATCTNTGAAAAACAATCTAAAGATAAATCATTATGCTAATTTTTACTGCACAAAAGTAAGATATTTTGAAAGAAAAAAATCCAAGCCCTTTTTTCATTATCCATTAATAATTAATTCTTCATTTGAGAGAAAAAGTTGTGCCTTTTTCTTTCTTTTTTTTTCTTTTTTTTTTTGTTGACAGCACTTCTTGTTTGGGCAATATGGAATTCATCTACATAACATTCATTTCATAGTGACTGCATTAGAAATGGGTCTCTTTCAGCTCTTAGACTTTTAAATAGCAAATCAAGGCTAATATTCAATATTAGATGTGTAGCAGTTAATTGGGGCAATGGAGGAGGGAATATTTTGCATTAAAATTTGTGTATTACTCAGGGAAAACTACATATTCTCACTCCTGATAGTGGAATGCTTTTTTCTTAAATTTGTATATTCATATTTCCCATACTAATTAATTTTTCAGAAAGAGAAATATGATATTTAAAGCAACAATGAAAATTTTGAATTCATCATTCATAAGTTTTCATATACATTTTTACAATTGCATGGTCATTAAACTATTTAAAGCTTGTGAATTGGCAAGAAAAATTTGTGGTGTTTATAGATGAATATTTAGTTTGAATTTCTGTGATGTGAATGATTTTACAACTCAGAAGGGACAAGGATGTGGCTTTTTCTATAGAATTAAAAACAAACATTGTAAATATTCTAGTTTATGACTTTGTATTTTTTCTAAACAGGTAATCTATTAAAGTATCCATAAATAATTTTCTTTTGAAATAGTCTTTGAGCTGTTTTTAATATCCTACCAATTCTCATATCAATGAGTTAAATATAATTGTCATGAGACCATTTTNCTTAAAAATAGCATAATTTCTCTTTAGAGATCAATGTATTAACAAATAAGTTTATACATATATGCACAAAATACTTAAAGCATATGTTATTTAAGTATACTAAGCTATAATTAGTAAGAAATATTGTAGTTAAATATGTACATTTAAAAGATACTGTTTCCCAAACTCGGAAGAAGCCTCAACTTTTGCTAAATATCACTGTACAAGCATTAGACATATGGAAATATTTTCAAAAGCATATTGTCTAAACAGGAAACACACTAATAACATCTTCTGCCTTTTTACTGAAGTCTCAAAAACCTGAAGGATATACTGCTCCCATATCAGGACTCTAGCAAGCTGTGACTTCTGTAGTTGCTTTTATGTCCTTCTCTTTTTGTGGCCAGCAGTCTTACCTTTCTTACAGATATAAAAGGATACCTTGATATTTTCTGTCAGTTCANCTTTTTTGCTTCTCATTAAGATGAGAAGGCTCCTCCTATGAAGAAGGTAGAAGTCCATCTTGGTTTCCATAGTCACACACAACATTTGCTAGAATTTGATCTTTAAAATTTAAGACTTTACTTGTTATTCCAACTAATCATTAATATCTGGGAAATTACTGTTTTCTTGTGTGGATTTTGTACTTAAAAAAAACTTCTAAAATATCATGGTACACACTACAAATTGGCCCTATTTGCATGTGATATACATCACGAATCTAGTAAATTAAGTATCTGATAAAACATAACTCTCACAAGAGTCAAAGTAGAAACTGAAATTCAAGAAGTTAGGCTATATTGAGATTGGTTATAAAAGGAGAAAGCATGGATGAGTGAGTGAAAAGATGAATGAAAGCACTAAGTAAATTCTTCAGAGGTAATATCTATATTTTAGATGGATGATAGTGGTAGTGATAAAATACACACTATCCAAAATNTATAGGGAAATGAAACAGGAACAAAAACATCTGGAAAATTTTAAATGACCATTAAAATATGATGCAGTCATGGTAAGGTCATCTAGGGTTGCAGGAATGGATTCTTTGTCTCCATTTATTTAAAGAAGAAAACATCAGGAAAAGCAAGAATTGAGCTCTCAATTAAGTTTTCTTAAAAGCAGAAACACACAGAGAGCGAGAGAGCAAGAGAGGGACAGAGAGAGAGAGAGAGAGAGAGAGAGAGAGAGAGAGAGAGAGAGAGAGAGTTCCCCAGTAAGAGAAGTGATCTGGAATCCAGAATCATGAATCTGATTTTGAATGGCAGAGTCAAAATTTGTAAATTTTTCTGTCTTAATCGGCTAGTTTGGACCATGTGATCTTGAAAGACACTAAAGACAGGAAAGTTGATTGCTTTCCAATGTAGTTATTCCTCATATCAAGAATCTCTAAACTCCAGTTTCTGGGGGAACCCATCAAGAATTTAGAGTTGTAGCAGAAGCAAGAAGTTGACTATCATAAATGTTTAATTGAAAAGCACATTAGCCGACCTAGAGACTCTTTTATCTTGTCAGTCTGCCAATTGGGTATATGTCTAAATCCTAGTCCTTCAAAAGGGCCACAGACGTAATTCCAGATATACGATGCTCGGAGATATTTAAAGGTCACGTCATAAAACCCGTTTCCTTGGCGAAGCTTTTGACACTGAAATATTGAGATATATATAGTGCTTCATGAGAAAAATTAATTAGTCAGGGGCTTTTCTGTTAAATGAAAACATTAGAATAGTAACCTGAACTTCCAGGATGATGAAAATTTCTTTTTTTCTCCTATATATTTGACAAAATTATGTGATCTCTCCACTCAAATAATCATAAGGCTTCATCATTCATTACTTAATAAATGAAAAATGCATATATTTTGTAAATAATATGCAACTTTTGAATAATTCCATAAAATGTTTCCATAGCCTACCAAATTTTTGTTTTTATATGAGAAGTATTTTATGCTCAATTTTACTTGGTGCTTTTCTGTTTTTTTTTAATTCCCAGTAAAATATATTGCTAGACTTGAGCATTTTTAGTTTTTTAAGTTTTAAAATTATTCTTTTCAAAGTAAATGTTATAGAATTATTAAATTCTTCTAATTACATAAATTTATTGAACTGTCATGCATTTTTAAAATTTCGACTTAGAAACTATTTAAAACACTGAAAAGTATCCAAAGGTTAAACTTATAAATGTCCTTTTGATTATAATACATGAGGTTAAATGTCATTAAAAACACTATTTAAAGAGAAGATGGATTTTTAGTGACAAAATGCACAATGTTATTTTTCTCTGTTGTGATGATAAACAGTATGAAGAAACTGTTATTTTTATTTGAGTTAAAGGCTCAGATACACATAGAAATAGAGTACATATGTCTCCTACCTAGAACCACAGGGCACATAAAAGCGACGCTATTTTGAACATGAACAGATTGCTCCTCAGGCATGATGAGAAAAGTATTTCTTAGTAGGATCAGATGCACACCCACACTTCACAGTTCAATGAACTCAAGTCAAATAATATACATAATACAATGAGAAACTGAAGATGCTGTAAAAATCTTCCAAAAATAAAAAAAAGCTGATAAAGTTCTTTTAAATTCAATTTTGTGAATATTTGTGCCTCAAATAATTCTATATAAAATAAAGTTGTTAACATGCCAATTAAAATAGTTAATAAGAGTGAGCTGATGTTTTCAGGAGAAACTTTTTCCTATAGGGATTTTCTACTTCATAAAAACAAATGTTAGAGTTCATTCCAAAATAATTTTATTGAAGTATTGATTTTAATTAAATTTCTAAAAGCCTGAAATTAAATATCATTAAAAACTAATCACCACCTAGAATATGCTAAATACTTGGTGTGTTTTGTTAGACCAGTATTCTTAACAATTGCTNCTTGTTGAAGGAGTCCAAGTACTGTGAAGTGGACAAAGGAAAAATCATCTTAATTTCTTTTCTAGCAATTGTACTTGCAAGTCATATGCAGATAAAACTAATCTCATTAGTTTGTAGGTGTCTTAGTTAGGGTTTCTATTGCTGTGAAGAGATACTATGACCACAGCAACTCTTATGAAGGAAAATATTTAATTGGGACTGCCTTACAGTTCAGAGTTTAGTCCATTAGCCTTATAGTGGGAACTATAATGTCATGTAGACTGACATGGTGCTGGAGAGGGAGGTGAGAGTTCTACATCTGGATCCAGTGGCAGCAGGGTGCGATATTTGGCCTGNCTTGAACTTTTGAAACCCCAAANCCCACTCCCCAGTGACACACTTCTTTCACCAAGGCCACACCTACTCCAATCAGAGCATATTCTAAATCAGAACAAGTCTCAATGAGCCTACCAGGTTATTTTCATTCAAACTACCACAGTAGGGATGATGGAAGTCAGGGTGGATAGGTATACTGATCTCTCTCAAACTTCATAGTTTGAGAATTTTTACATNAAGTCTAAATTGTTAACAAATAATAAACTATATTTATTTCATTCATGTATATTTTTAGAAGAAGTAAACATGATAAAGATAACTATAATTGGATTTTTGCTTGTTTATGAAGTAATAAAGGTAAAGAAGTCAAAGAATTTAATTTTATCATCTCCTCATATCATGCAACTGATAATAATGCTCTAAATTATCATGTTATCTACAATGCTCAAATTTCCAATTAATATTTTTTCCTGAGTTGTATTATTATATGATACAAAGCTAAAAATTAATTAAAATACCTCTGTCTTTCCCTCTCCTGCAGCTGTTTCCAAATAATCACCCGGAGGCTTATATTATTTATAGATGCTCTGCCAGTAGCTCAGGCTTGTTAGTAACTAGCTCTTACACTTAAATTAACACATAATGCTTATCTTTGTTTAGCCATGTGGCTTGGTACCTTTTCTCTGTATGGTCTTCTCATCTTGCTTCCTCTGTATCTGCCTGGTGACTCCTGACTCCACCTTCCCTTTTCCCATGATTCTCAGTTTGAATTTCCCACTTAACTTCCTTTGCAGCTAATGGCCAATCAGCGTTTTATTAGACCAATTCAATTGACAAATATTTACAGTGTACAAAAGAGTTATTCCACAAAAAGATAGAGTTGNATAAATTGCTAAGAGCACTTGAAGCTATTCTAGAGTACTGAAACTCAGATACCAGTACCAATGTCACATGACTCATACCACCTTTTACTTTAACCCCAGAGATTCTTCAGGCTCCTTTGCTCCCTTCATCATTAACACATAGTGGTTGCAAAGTCACATACACAGACATATGAATATAAAAACGAATCATTAAAGAGTTTTAGCTCATACTCATTGTTAATGATTGCTTGGGCATTTTTTTTTTTGAAACGAGAAGAACTCATTGGCCTCAGACTGAAAATAAGCCATAAAAAGTTTTTAATAAAATAGTATGTAGCCAAAAACATTGTGAAAGAAGTTAAAGTGGAAATATTTATTCTGAAATTTCATTTTGCTATTACCTTCTTTGTTACAAAGGAATAAAGTATTTCTTTCAGTGTAAACAACTTTTTAAATATTTTTATTTTTTGGGGAATTTTATATATGTTTTAATAATATTCACCACTGTCTCCCACCTTCTCTTATATACAACCTCCTTTTCCTATCATATCAACTTTATATTCTCTTTTTTTAATATGTAACCCATCAAGTCAAATTTGTACTGCTTAAGTATTCTCTAATATGTAGCTTTGATTGGAGCATAAGCAAACTCTGAGGGGCTACAGTCTTAGGGAAATTTCAGCCCCCTTCATCCAACAGCTATTAACTGCCAATAGGTACTTTGCTTAGTGCTGAACTGTATACCCAGCCCATGCTCCATTCTGGGATTTGGTCTGGCCTGAGTTTTTGGAATTCTGGCCTAAGCACTTTGAGCGCATCTATGTACCTGCATTGCTGTGACCAGAAGACACTGCTTCCTCATGGTCATCCTGACCTCTGAGACAATAACTGATACTAATGCTTGGCCTAGACATTTTTATTTAATTATTATGTCTTATGGAAATACTTATTGTCAGCAATGTTGGGTATTTCTTTCAAAGGTCTTTAAAATTATATATTCAATTAGCTTACACACTAGTAGATTGTCAGCAATGTTGGGTATTTCTTTCAAAGGTCTTTAAAATTATATATTCAATTAGCTTACACACTAGTAGATTGTCAAAAATCTTCTTCAGGTATCTTTTGTTTTAGTTAATCTATCCTAACCTCTCCTTTNCCCCATCCTTTATCACATCTTTAGCCCCTAGTATAACCCCTTTTTTTGGTATCATATTCATCATATACAGATATATGTATAAAATATAAAAATACAATGAGAGTATATATATATAATACAATAAGAGAGTATCTATATATATTATTTAATTTTTATTATATTATATATATCTTATATATAATATATATATTTTTATTATTACAAACATATCTGCTATTGTGCTTTTTCTTGTGATACAATATTGGAGGTTTGCATGTAGCTTTTTCATAACACTTTTTTCAGCCATCTCCTCTTCCCACATTTCTCCATCTCCATCACTCCATTATCCAAAAGAACATTTCTGCTACCAACAAAAGAAATTGAGATTGTGTAATTGGCCATGTTACAGAGCATAATGAGAATTTGAGGCCACAAGGAAGTTTAAAATTCATCACTAAACTAAACAATTGGCATCCACAGAGTTCCTAACTCTTCATTGTTTCTTCTCTTCAAAATTCCCTGCCCTATCAACAACTCAGAATTACCCATCCTGTCCAAAGCTCCAGACTTTCTCTTCCTTCTACAGATCACATTTCTTGGGCCTCATCCTTGAATTTCAATCATCTGTTGATAACACAGAAAGAATTTATTTCAGCCAATCCTCACTTTCTTTGCATAACAGAATTAGTGAGAAAACTATTAAAATGTGAATTCTTATGTACACAAAGTATAATGCTTTTGCAATTAAGAATTATCAATGTTACCATTGTCCTCAAAAGTCATAATGAAGNAAACTAACCAATCACAAAGCNACTTCATGGCCAGTGTTACTATGACACTTCAATGAAACACAAATATTTTTTTCTCTTCTTTGTTGTCATTACATGGATAAATTATTGGTTAACAAATTTCTGTAAAAATATTTTCTGTAATTATAATGTAACTTTTTTGGTGATAATAAAACTTTACATATACTATATTGGACAATATTTATGAAAGACCATTTAGAATACATAGGAAGAATAAAGACATAAACTTTATTAATTTTTGTAAATGTAGCATTCAGCATAATAAGAACTGTCACAGAATATAGCTTCAACAAAACTTATCCAAGAATATGGAAATCTGAAAGTAAATGTAAAACTCTTTAATTTAGCCTCAGGAAGACTTTTTGGACGTGGCAGAAAGCAGCCACATTTTGCCCTAAATATCATAAGAATGATCTCTAGAACAATTCTTTCTGAAACCTCTTGAGCTCAGACATTATAATCTACAATGCTCTCAGCAACACTGTCTTCCACACTCCTACAAAATTCATCCCATGACAGGCTCACTATAAATATTAATAATAGGTATAATGATAATGAAATTCTTTAATAATTTTCAATAAGCTATTATGAGTTGTATATTTACATACTTGTTTAGGTTTAAGTAGATGAGCATCCATATGAATAAAAATTCACTTTCCTACAGTTAAATATTCCTAGCACATTACATGCCTCTTTGGTCTGTACAAAAGTGTTTGCATTCTAAATTTGGAAGCCTCTCCTTTTTAATGCCACATAGCAGCGAGCCGTATACTTTATCCATCTTTCAGAGACAGATAATAGAAACAACATTTCTTACAGGAAGATTTCAGCAAAGGAATGTATNTATTTCTAAATTGGAAAGTAATACAGACAAACTATCAAATAATAAACTTATTAATAATACTATATCTTTTTAATAGCTAACAGAGGTTTGTGAGATATATGAATATATAATNTATGTATTACCTTTNATATATAAATCATATTTATATCTAATTGTTGAAACATATATTGAAATCATCTAATGCCAAACAAAGGCAATGACCAGTCTTGGTGAACGCAANGATGACTTTTGGGTGTGTGGCCTAGCGTTTTTGCTGTTGNGAATGTTTGTGCTTTTATTCCATTAAGTTACTCTAATTTATCAGTTTATTCAATAAATATTTGAATTATAATGAAGGAATGGTGCTATCAGAACTATGAACAGAATTCAAGGTATAGATTTAAGATCATAAATAAATAAAAGAAGAGGTTTTTATCACAAACTACAAGGATTCCTTTTCACATTATTGTCAACAATTAACATCCCCTCTGCCAGGAGCATGCTTCAGAGAAAGTTGGATTTTTTTTTCCCTGCAAAGGCAATCTGTGGATAACACAGTTCTTCTCTCATGTAAGAAATTTCAATCAGCATGCAGGGATACCTAGTAATTAAATTGCATCCAGCATTGCACTAATTAATTGGCATATATCATTAAAAAGTTTTAAAGTTTGAATTTTTTTGAAAATAATTTTTATCTAATATCTTTGATCATAAAATAAAGTATGACAGTGTGTCTTTTTTTGATAGAGGAGGAAACTAGACTGGAATATTAACAGCCACAACACAAAAGGGACACCATGGTAAGATTAGAAGATGAGGTGTTGGCAAAATCAGTTTAAAAATTTAAAACTCAAAGAAATAGAACTATTAGAGAAAACCATGCAGAGATGCAAAGAATGTGACAGTAATGATGTAGAGTGATTCATAGTCTAAATTGAAAGAAAATGGTGAAATACATTCTCCACAAAGGTCCAAGGAAATAATAAAGAATGTCAGTTAAGAAAGCAGAAGAATCACAGATAATCATTAAGTCTATTAGATACAAAGTTCATTCAACTGTCAATATATGTAATCCTGTCATAATGGGATCCTTGACTACAAGTAAATATGCCAAATTGCCTAGGGAGTTTTCCAAAATTACATTNGTGGAAAATGAATACAACTACTATAAAAATGAAGCATTTGTAATATAAATATCATTTGAACAAAATATTAAAATATTTCTGAAAGACAATATAATTCACATGGAGTGAATTTCAATTTTCATAGGAATAGTAAAATTTCTAGTATGTATTACTTTTCTAACTTCTCAACAAATTGATTTTCATAATTTACTTCTTTAAACTAATTATCATAAAGATAAATGATGTCAAAATCTTTTATGTGTAAATATTTTTATATTTTTGAGAGTTTTATTAAAACAGGGTAAGACATAATACTTTTTTGTTAAAAATGATCAGTAAATAGCAATTTTGAGTCTTCACTAATTTATACAATTAAAATTTCCTTTGCAGTTAGAATTTTTATCAAAGATTTTAATACAGGAATTTTAGACAAGAAGAAATGAACTAAGTGAAATAAACAAGAAACAGTGATACAAATAATATTGAGGGTTCTCTCATTTGCCAATCCTGAACTTTATACAGATGACAAAACCCATATGTGTGTAACAAGAAAATCAATATTGGGGCTATAAAAGGGGACTAACAGGAGTTAAGTGGTAGATATAGAAAGGAGAGGATATGGGAACTAAATTTCCTTGAATGAAAATGTTTTTATGAAAAACATCACTACATGCAATGAATATATATCAACGCAAAAGAAATACTGGAACAAAGATGTTACAATAATGAAGTCACATNAGTTTAAGAAAATTATTCATTAAAAAATTCTCAGAAAAGTTAACAAAATCATAGTCATATTAAAACTTGGGAAACTAGTAATATTCTCAAACTGGATTTGTACCAATGATTGAACACATATTATAACTTATAAACTAATTAAATGTATAGCTTACAAACATTTATTTTTTTATTCACTGTAAGACAAATTTCTAAACGGTCTTTCTAATAAATACATGGAGCAAGAAATAGGAATGAAAAATCTGACAGAGATCAGAGGAATTAGGAACAAGCCACCAGCTAGCCTCAGCTCTCCAATGCTGCTGCTTCCAAAGAGAGCAAAGCAAAGAGAGAGCATCTTCCTGTCTAAGCAGGCTTTTTATTCCTGTACATTCTGCTAACTCATTTCCTCTCTCCACCTAGCTANATCACTTCCTGACTGTCTGCACAGACCTTCAGAACTCTATGACTGATGCTGGGATTAAAAGCATGTGCCACCACCTTCCAGCTTGTTGCCTAGTGTGACATTGGACTCACAGAGAACCAGACAGGTTAAGGGCATGTGCTAACATTGCATGACTTTTGTTTTTACTACTAGTGGCTTGCTGACCATTTTCCTCTGACCCTCAGATAAATTTTATTGGGGACACAGATAAAATATCAATATATTTCCCCTTTGTGTCCAAAAGAAAAAATAAAAAAAATTATAACTAATATAAGAAAAATTATATACAATTAGTACAATAACTATGTACAATATATACAAGCAATTAATACATCAACAATGTCTAGTTCATTTACATTTGACAAATTCAGAGAAAATACTCCATTATCTATCCTATTTTGGTGAGTCCTAAATGTACCTAATTCACTTTCTATCCTAACTTATATTACTAACAGAAAACTATCTTATGATGTCTTTCAAACTTACATGTCTTTCAAACTTACAAGTCTTTCAAATGTACATACTTAACACCTCTTGGTGAGTTTCTTTTCTGAAATTTCTTTAGAAAAACTGCAACTATAACTATCTNATCTTCAACTCCCTTAGAAACCAGATAAGGAAATAATATTACCTCCTGAAACAGAAAGTGCAAACAAGTGACTTCCAAAAAATGTAAGTTGACAGAGACAGCCAGCTGCCTGGACAGTCACCTGAGGTTTCTCCACAATGTTGGGGCATCATCTTCAGCCCATAGTCTTAAAGCAACTGACAGACTCACTTATGAAACAGGATGTACTTAAGGTCTATAGCTCAATCCCACATTTGGTTTGAGTATTCCATGTACCAGGTAAACTTGAACATTGCCAGTGTCCTGTCATGATTCAGGATTTTAAATTCTGGAAATTGATGGTGTTTTTGCAATTTAGCTTCTCATTTTTCTTAGCTTTTGGGTGGTTTCCTCTTCTTTATTAACTTCCACTCTATCATTGAGAGACCAGACTCCATCAGCCTAGTTGTTCCTCCAAGAATAACTATTCCAGCTGCTGTTCCACTTTACACCAAGAGCCATCGGCCCACTGCCTGTGCAGCTGCCTTCGAAGGAAGAGAGCTGCTGTACCTTTTCTAGATTGCAAAGACACTTCAGCGATGATGCCATATTGTCTTGGCCTCACAGGATGCCTGTTGCCAAAGCTGCAACCACATTTGTCTTGGCAAGGATCAGTAGTATTTTATTTTGTGTCCTGCCTGTCAATTTTGAACAGCATACTATCAGAAGTCAATGCAAGGGCACTTTCTTGCCCAATGGCTAACTTTTGCCACATGAAGGAGATTGGTGCTGCCAAGGGCAGACATGACTCATAGTCATAAAAAAGAAAAAAATCTAAGTTATTAAACATTTTAAATGCCATATTCTGCAGATCTCTGAAGGATTTGAAGATGACCTGCCTATCTAAAATATATCTCTGCTTAACTTTAAAAACACCTAATATGAGTACAAGTTTGATTGTAATGACTAACACTAACTCTCATATCTCTATATCTTAATAGTTGATAATAATAACTTTCAATAATTAGCAAATGGCATAACATTGTTAAATAAACTGTATAGGTAAAATACCTTGAACAAGATAAAATATTTTCTAACAAAACCAATCTCAAATTTGTATCAATATATATAATTTGTATACAAAAATCCAATCCAATGTAACATATTTAAAACTAGTAATTTCTTTTTAAAAATACATTCAATAATCTACCTTTTTATCTATAGCATATCCATATCTTCTTTTTTCTTTTTTTCAAATAAGAACCCTAAATCTATTTTCCTTTGTCTAGTGTTTTTCCTGCCTATTAACAATAACTTGTACCCAACTATCCTAAACAACAAAAATTATTCCAAACCCAAAACTCATTGAAAAAACAAAACCACCTCCCCCCTTGGGAATGTGGGCACAGTTTTCTTAAAATTGCTTCCTGCTGTTTGAGGGCAAAGATGTCTTTAGNGGGTGCTGAAAAGAAAATTTTTGATTAATTGTTAAGTCTCCAGTGGTAGCTATATCATTTCCTATCCATTCTCTGCATAACACAAAAGTACAGTGTTTATATTAAGTCCTTGCTCAAATAATCTGTGAGGCTGGATCATGTCAGCTAGCCATCTTCAGATTGTCCTGAGCAGTTTGTAGTACAAAGCTGATCTTTGGGTGATGTTTGTCAGCTTAGTGGTATTATTATCATCCTTGTGGAATCATTGTTGTGGGGACCCATCATCTTTCTGGAGACTTCAAATTTGCTGTCAGGCCTGGTCATGATTCCCTGCAAAAAAACTGATAGAGACTAGAACACAAAAAACATGTATAGGAAGCTAAATGAAGCTTCTTTTTCTAGACTTAATTAGTACTCTACATGACCACTAATATCATGACAATAGTTTAAAATGTATATATATATATATATATAAATTTTATAAATTTTGATATAAAATTCATACTTTAAGAAGAGTTTAAAGAATCAAGATAGAACCAAAGAATTGAGATTAGTGGCAATAGAATAGTCCCTTATTATTTTTTTCTGTGTGTGTGGGGGGTTCTTCTGTCCCATATCAGACAGTTCTTCTGATGTTTTACAGAGATTTTGTACTTTTCTTTTAATAAACATGCTTGGGTTTAGAGAAAGAGAGAGCCATTCTCCAACTCCAAAGCTAGATTTAATTTTTAATTGAACTGGGACTACATGAAGACCATTTATGTTAAGTGTCTATAGAGAAGAGCAGAAATAAACATTTAGGAAGACTTATGAAATTTTATATGTGATATAGAAATAGGCCACTTTACTCTTTTTCTTGGGACATTTATTCTGGATGATTTGTCCTTTTTCTTCAAATGTATCATTTGTCCAATATTCTTCAGATTCCTTAGCCTTCATTCTCCTGAAATACAAAGACAAAAACCCTTCTCCAAGCCTAACTTTGGGGAGGTTTCCTTTTGGCAAGTTATATCTGATTAAATGAAAAGAATTAGTTAATTTTAAATTGAATGGTCATGCTGGTTGATGAACTTTCACCTCTTTTAATTAAGAGATCTCTCTTGTTCAAATCAAGCCTTCATCAATTTTGATGGTATCCATAGTTTTTCTTCTCCCGTAGAAACAAAAGCAAAACCTCGTCCCCAGCGTAGCACATATCCTGGTTTCCATTCTGAGGTCAGCACATCCTTAATGTATCTAGGCTGATTTAATTCCAAAGTTTTTTTTATTATCCAATGTCTCTCTACAGCTGTTGTTCCTTTCTCGTTAGCATTGAGAAAGTTTAAAGTTAATACAGCATTATGTATTCTGTTTCCGGGGGTTTTTGTTACCACTTTCTGTCTATTTAGCATATCCTTTAGAGTTCAATTTGATCTTTCCATGATTGCTTGGCCTGCAGGATTATGTGGTATACTTGTAATATGCTTTATATTGTAATAAGCAAAAAACTGTTTCATTTTAGCAGAGACATATGCTGGAGCATTGTCAGTTTTAATTTGTGAAGGTATACCCATTATGGCCATAANTTCTAGCAAACATGATTACAGAGTCTGCTTTTCCAGAACTCAAAGCAGTTGCCCATTGAAATCCTGAATAAATATCAATGTTGTGGTGTACATATTTCAATTTTCCAAATTCTGCAAAGTGAAACACATCCATCTGCCAGATTTCATTCCTCTGAGTATCCTTGGGGTTATATCCTGCTGGTAATTGAGTCTGATTGTAAAAAGAACAAGTAGGACTTTTCCTTAGAATTTCCTTGGCTTATTGCCAGGTTATGGAAAAATCATTTTTTAAAACCTTTATAATTCACATGATGTTTTTTAAAGAAATGGTGATGCCTCCAGCACATTTCCTATCAATAATTTATCAATTTCATCATTACTTTGTGCTAGAGGGCCTGGCAGACCCATATGGGATTGGATGTGAGTTATATATAAGGGATACCTCCTATTCCTGATTATATCTTGTAACTGAATAAATAACAAAGCCAATTCTGACTCATCAGGGAAAAATTCTGCAGTCTCAATATGTAATACCACTCTTTTAGCATACTGAGAGTCAGTAACTATGTTGAGAGGATCTGAAAAATCCAATAATATCAACAGAATAGCATACAATTCCAATTTTTGAACCGAATTATAAGGACTTTGAACCGCTTTACTTAAATTTTCTGATTTGTAACCTGCCTTTCCTTGTTTGTTTGCATCTGTATAAAATGTATGGACTTCAGCTATGGGTGTTTCCTGTACAATGTAAGGAAAAGCCAATCAGCTCTCTTTATAAGTTTAATTATATCACTTTTGAGATATTTGCTGTTAATACTCCCNAAAAAATTAATGCAAGCTCTTTNCCAAGGTTTACTTTCTGCCCATAATTTCTCAGTGTCATCCTTAGTTAAAAGTACAACAATTTCTGCTGGGTCTATTCNTGCTAATTGACGANGTCTCAATTTTCCTTGTAAAATCAACTCAGAGATCTTTTCCACATAGGTTTTTAATTTTTTATTCTGTTTATTTGGGAGAAATATTCATTCCAATATAATATCTTCCTCCTTCATTAAAATTCCTGTAGGAGAATGCTTAGAAGGTAAAATAACCATAATGCAATCAAGCTTTGGATCCACTCGATCCACATGTCCTTCCTGTACTTTCTTTTTTAATTCTCTCTCAGCTTCAGTTGTTAATCCTCTTGGACAGTTTAAGTCCTTGTCACCTTCTAAGGTTTTGAACAAATTACTCAGTTCATCATTTTTTACCCCAACAACAGTTCGTAGATGGGAAATATTTCCAAATAATCTTTGAAAGTCATTAAGGGTCTGTAATTGATCTATCCTAATTTGCACCTTTTGGGATCTAATTGTTGTAGACCTATTTTATATATAAATAATAGAATCTCCTCTTTGTTTCTTTTCAGGAGCAATTAATCATCCCCAAGGTAAAATTTTCTTTACTTCTTCAAACATTCTTTCTAATGTATCTGCATTTGAATCAGCTANTAAAATATCATCCATGTAATGATAAATTATAGATTTAGGAAATTGTTTACATATTACTTCCAATGGCTGCTGTATAAAATATTGGCACAGGGTTGGGCTATGTAACATTCCCTGTGGGATAACCCTCCATTCATATCTCTTAACCAGCAGACGATTATTATAAATAGGCACTGTGAAGGCAAATATTTCTTTGTCTTTTTCTTGTAAAGGTATTGAGAAGAAACAGTCTTTTAAATCANTAACTATAAGAGGCCATCCTTTACATACCAAATTAAGCAAAGGTATTCCAGATTGTAAAAGGACCATTGGCTGAATTACCTTAATAATTGCTCTCAGGTTTGTTACCATTCTCCATTTACCAGATTTCTTTTTAATAACAAATACAGGAGAATTAAAGGGCTGGGTGATTCTTCAATATATTGAGCATTTAACTGCTCTTGTACCAGCTCTTCTAAAGTCTGTAATTTCTCTATTGTTAAAGGCCATTGCTGAACCCATAGAGGCTTGTCTGTTAACCATTTTTTTTACCAAGGAAAACATTTAATTAGGGTGGCTCAATTACAGTTTAGAGGGTTTTCCATTGTCATCATGGCAGGATATGACAGCATGCAGGCAAACATGGTGCTGAAGAGGAGCTGAGAGTTCTACATCTTGATCTAAAGGCAACAGGAAATGGACTGACACTGGGCATAGCTTGAGCAAAAGAAACCTCAAAGCCTGCCCCCACAGTGGCACACTTCCTCCAACAAGGTCATACCCACTCCAACAAAGCCACATCTCCTAGTAGTACCACTCCCTGTGAGATTATGGGGGCCAGTTAACATTCAAACTACCACATCCCACTCCCTGGCCCCCATACACTTTTAACAATATCATAATGCAAAATGCATTTAGTACAATTTCAAAAGTCTGCATAGTCTATCAAAGTCTCAACAATGTTCAAAAGTTCAAAGTTCAAAGTCTCTTCTGAGATTCATGTAATCCCCAATAAAACCAAAATCAAAAAACACATCACATACTTCCAACATATAATGGTGCAGGATACACATTACTGTTCCAAAAGTAGGGAAGGAAGCATAGTGAGGAAATACTGGATCAAAGTAAGACCAAAAAGCAGCTCGGCAAACTCCAAACTCTGCATCTCCATGTCTGAGGTCAAAGTGTTCTTCAGATCTCCAACTCCTTTCAGCTTTGTTGACTGCAACACACTTCTTTCTCTTGGGCTGATTACACTCCTTGTTAGCAGCTTCCTTGACTTCCTTGACTCTGGCATCTCCAACTTCTTGGGGTACCCAAGGCAATCCAGGCTTCTACTTCACAGCTTTATGCAATGGCCTCTTTATGTGTCCATTCAGGGTCACCCCTTGCCTCAGCAGCTTTCCTTAGTCATGGAGGACTATTCTATAGCCCCTTTCTTCTATCCTTTACTCTAAAGCCAGACCCACGTGGTTGAAGCTGCCAACTTCTGCTGTTTTCTGGGGCTGGAACTTAACCCCCTCATTCAATTACATCTTCATCAGCTTTCTGTTTTTGATGGTTTCCTTCACTGCCTAAGCTTGGATGTCCTGAAACTGGATCTGTATACCAGTCTCACCTCAAACTCAGAAATCCACCAGCCTCTGCCTCTGGAGTGCTTGGATTAAAGGCATGTACCTCCATACCCAGCTNTAAATTTTCTTTAATTCCTTTTCACAAGTTGCAAACTTAGCTGGTTGAGATCTTGCCCTGGGGACACCACTACCTTTATTCCATTTAGTAATCTATTTATCTCCTTGAACACAGAGCTTAACTTCATTCCACTTCCTGGTGCTCCTTTTCTCCTTAAATTGTACATTTTGTGTTTTTCCTTGCTCAGCTTGCTCCTTTTCATTATATATCTTCATTAGAGTTACTACTAATAACCATATGATAGAGTCTATACTAGGCTGTTTGAGGTTTCTTCTGCCAGTGAAATTAATCCAAATCTCTTCACTTTAGCCTCAGGCAGACTCTTTAGAGAGGTTTGTCTGTTAATCATTTTAAAGGTAGAGCTGTTGGTGCTTTTGAAAGATCAGCAGTTGTTGTGCCCTGTTCTTGTATAATCTGGATGGCTGGTGACTACTCTTTATAACAATACCTTCCAAGTATTTCTCTCAGAAACATGTGTTAGTTTATGGTTCATTTCTGAGGTTAGAGGAGTGTTAATCTGAGTATTCCNTTGTAATAGATCACGGCCCCATAAATTGATAGCTATATTAGCCACATATGGCTTTAATTTTCTTCTCTGTCCTTCTGGTACTATACATTCAAGCCATCTTGTGCTCTGTTTCACCTGAGATAATGTTCCAAACCCTAACAGCTGAACATTTACCTCCTGAAGAGGCCAATTTAGATGCCAAAGTTCTAGTGTAATTATCATTATGTCAGCACCAGTGTCCACAAGGACCTCAAAGAAAATGTCATTTATTTGTATTTTTAATTTAGGTCTTTATTCATTTATAGAAGTTTGCCAAAAAAATCACTTTATGATTTCTCCTGAATTTCCTGTTCTCTCTGCTATAGCTATACTATCACCCTGAGCAGTATGGTTTTTAACAATAGGCATTTGGTTATTTAACTGCTCTGAGAAGGGGTTTCTTCTATGATGGCAGGAAAAGTCTGAACTGAATTTGCCATGGGGGTCTGCATGAGGCCCTTCAGGGAGTTTTCTGATGGCAGAGGACTACTTTGTCTGTCCCCTGTTGATCTACATTCATTGGTCCAGTGTTTACCTTTATCATACCTTCTGCATAATCCAGAAGGAAGGGCATTCTTTTGCCAGTGTTCCTTGAAGAAACATTGTTTCTAGAAACTGCCTGTTTATACTCCCTTTTCAGATGTCCTGATTTACCACAATTAAAACATCTGACATTATTATTTTTCCTCAAACCTCTTGATATAACCTCTCCTATCCACATATCATCATGATCATGAGANTCAATATTAAGTGTGTCCTTGATCCAATCCTCCAAGGGAGCTGATCATGCCTTTAATGGCCTGATTATTCTTTTGCATGCTGCATTTGCATTCTCAAAGGCCAAATATTCAATTATTATCTGTCTAGCTTCTGAATTTGGTATTATTCTATTTCCTGCTGAAGCCAACCTTTGTAAGAAATCATGAAGGATTCTCTGGGGCCCTGTATAATTTTTGTAAATGTTTCAATTTTCTTTCCTGCTCCTCAGATCTGTCTCATGCATTCATGGCTGCCATGTGGCATAGAATTAAGGTTTGGTTTTCCTGCTCCTCAGATCTGTCTCATGCATTCATGGCTGCCATGTGGCATAGAATTAAGGTTTGGTTATCATAAAAACATTGTCTGTTTATATCTGTGTATTCGCCTTCTCCAAGAAGCTGATCCTTAGGAATTTCTATACCCCTAGTACTACATTGCTGTTCTATAGTTTTAGCTTTCTCTTTAAACCATGTTTTCCACTGTAAATGTGGACTGGATTCTAGCACTGCAGCAGCTAATGCTTTCCAATCCTGAGAGATAGTTCTATTGCAAGTTGATGACAAGTTTAACATCTGCTTTACAAATGAAGAATGCATGCCATGTGATACTATAGCTTCTTTAAATCTCCTTAAATCCAACATTTGCACTGGAGCCCAATTAGCTTGAACATGAGCATGTGGCAGTTCTTGTAAGGTTTCAGGGTATATTAATGTCTGCTGTCTCATAGCCTGAGGCTGTTTGTCTGTAACCCTATAATTCAACCCTGAACTAAGTTCACCTTTAAATTCTTCTGTCTGAGTCTGAATTTCTCTATAATTTCTTTTAAGGGGTTTTCTAAAGCTTTTATATTAACACTCAAATTGACAAACCTTCTTAATTCTAAAATAAAAATGACTAAACAAATAATGTTCATAATTGTAGTTACGTACATCACATCAACATTAGTTATTCTCTCATTTAATTGTTCCATTTTTAGACAGCCTAATGTATTATCAAACAAAGACCCAATTCCTTCCATTGTAAAAATATTTCCCAATTTTTAATTTGGGAAATACTTTCTTTTAACTAATTTCTCCCTTTAAAATATTTTAATTGACTTACCAAGTCTGTGTAGAACAGTAGAAGTCTGAGGGAGCTTCAAAGGAGCTACCTAGCATGGTGGTAGACCAAGATGGAAATCCAGAGACTACAAGAGCCCACCACCCTCCAGGAGCTAAAAAATCCCAAAAGACTCCAGCTGTGTGAATTAAAGATCTAGCCACAAGCAGCTCCACCTGCATGTAGCTCGGACCACTTGTAGCTCTGGCCATCTGCTACTNCTTGTAGCACCNGCCAAGCTNGGGGGCCTCTAACACCTTGCTTGTAAGGTCACCAATGGCTTTAATGAGTTCTTGCCACGTTGGAGTGCCAAATGTAAGACAAATTTCTAAACGGTCTTATTAATAAACACACAGAGCAACAAATAGGGGTAAAATATCTGACAGAGATCAGAGGAATTAGGAACAAGCCACCAGCTAGCCTCAGCTCTCCAACACTGCTGCTTCCAAAGAGAGCAAAGCAAAGAGAGAGCAACTTCCTGTCTAAGCAGGCTTTTTATACCTGTACNTTCTGCTAACTCATTTCCTCTCTCCACCTAGCTACATCATTTCCTGACTGTCTGCACAGACCTTCAAAACTCTGTAGCTGATGCTGGGATTAAAGGCATGTGCCACCACCTAACAGCTTGTTCCCTAGTGTGACATTGGACTCACAGAGAACTAGAAGGATTAAAGCATGTGCTAACATTGCATGACTTTTGTTTTTACTACTAGTGGCTTGCTGACCATTTTCCTCTGACCCTCAGATAAATTTTATTGAGGGACACAGATAAAATATCACCATAATTCTACACTATGAAAAAATACTATATACATTTTTTTCCTGTTTTGTGATGTTTGTTTTGTTTCCTTTTATAGTATAGCTCTATTAAATTAAATTTGTACTAAAGATCCACTTGTATTGTACATTTACNTGTATAATTAAATTGCAAAGTAATCAAGACTCTGTTCATTACAAATAAATCTCTGCATACATATTAGTCACAACAATCCACTCTCAGCCCACACAATCTTACAAGTGTGGAGCTCTGCTTAGAACATGCTGTAATCATCACCATTATGAAACAAAGCAACTGTGCTAACCTACCAAATAACTGTTTCATATTGAAGGAAAATATGCACATAGATCAATGTAACAATAGCAAAGTCTAGGGTAAGACTAATGATTGTCAAGGAGCCTCATCTGACATTCTAGTCATAAGTCCCTCCTTCACTTGTGGCAGGTAGACTGGGGCTGACTGGAAATTCAGANTCTTCTTTTAAGTGGCTTTAATGAGTCTATTTTGAGGGACAGCACTTATTGATTGATTGATTGATTGACCCATAGCTTGTGGCAGTCATCCTCCCATAAATAAGACAANACTCATGCTCCTATAACCCCAAGGGTCTCATTGTTTCACCAGCAGGTCTTGGATGGAATGCTTCATTTGCACTGTCAGAGCTCATTTGGTGAAAATAGATGTTTCTTTCCATCTCACTGGGAAAAGTTACAAGGTTGTCAATGTGTACATTGATAAATTATATGCAGTTATCTGATTTCTATATAATAATGGAGGTTTTCTGTCTATGACATTATGCTCCCTCTATTGTTCCTTGGAACTCCTTGATCTGCAAACTCCGAGTATCACACAACACATTTATTTCTGTTTAACTAAACCTTGATAAGTTTAATTTGTCTAAAATTTGTTCTCTAGAAGTTCTTAATAACAAAAGGACAAATATTATGCAATTTGACTAAAAAGAACATAAACATTAAATAGAAGATTTTTAAGGGCCAGAGCTTAGTTACTTACCTATTGCTTAGTATTCTGCTCATATTCACCAACGGACATCTTGAGACAAATAAAATTACCCCATCATGCCCTTCATCTTTATGCATATCTTCATTTTTCTTCCTTTTTCCTTTATAGGAAGGTTTTATATGCGAAAAGTGTGATACAAACATATTCATTGGGGCTAGACTCTGAACAGTTTATTAATCTCTGCATTCTGTCTAGTTGTGGTTTACAGTGATGCTTCTATTTGCAATAAACACAAGCTTCATTAATGAGAGTTGATAGCTACACTGATGTGTGGTATAAGGATAAGGTTTAGAATAAGATAAGAAATTATGCTTATCTATCAGAGTAGTAGTAGTAGACTCTTTTTAACTAAGGTCCATTATCCTAGGTGGTTGACTAGTTTTCCAGACACGATTTAAATCCTGTTGAGTGGGCCATATGTACAATCAGACAGCTGTTGTTTGTTTGTATTAACATGTGAGTGTCATTTACTTCACCTTTATGAATATATTGCTATGCTGACCATTATCATGGATCCTAGGTGCTACAGCTTGGTAGGACTGTTCAATTATGTCCCTTGCTTGTCATCTTGCAAAGAATATTCTTTAAACACAGAAGCTGTACCACAAAAAAGAGGCTTTCAGGTCAGATCTAGCAGTAATCAACAAGTCCTATGTCCTGAATTTGGGGTGTCTTCAGCAATAGGGGCACACCCTTAATACCTGAAAGGCAAACAATGGCTACATTGATAATATCTGCAGGTCAGGGAACATCCCTTCTGGGGATGGTGTGGAAAGATAGTAAAAACTAGAATACTGAGATGTATCCTATAAAACAGTCTCTACTAGAATGGCTGCATAAATATGAATCAAACAATGTGAAGATCAATGTACATAATAACATGAAGGGGGGAAAATTTTGCAGAGTTTCACCCTTAGACAAAGAACAACAGGCAAGTAATGACTGCTTGGAAGAGAATTAGCCTCTCCTGAGACTGAGCCCTTTATTAGTTACCCAGTACAGAGTAATTAGCCCTGTATACTGACAACACACACTCACACACACACACATACACACACACACACATCTGTGAACAGATATACATATATACAAATACACACACACACACACACACACACACACACATATAACATTAACATAAAGAAAGTGAAACTATAATCTGGCTTGTGTCACTGAGATGGTATAGCTTTGATCTGCTATAGCTTGGTGTGCAGAGGAGGGATTGAAGTGAGAATAGCTTGAGGCAGGAAAGGGAGGGGGATAATTTATGTAATTTGTGTTTCAATAAAAAATACTTTAATTTTTTCCATTTATTGAAGAAAGTATTTTTTTCATAATACAGCCTGATTAGAGCTTTTCATCCCTCTAATTCTCCGAGTTCTCCCACCTCCTCTCTAATCTGAATCCTCCCATCCTACTGTCTATCATTGGAAAACAGACTTCGAAAGGATAATGATAATATATAATATAATAGGGTTAAAAAAAAAACTAGCACATCAGAAGGACAAAACAACAACTAGAAGTAAATGAGCCCAAGAGAAGTCAGAAAAAAACAGAGACCCACTCATTTGGACACTTAGGAGTCCTGTAAAAACACTAGCTTAGAAGCTGTCACCTAAATCATGTGGGAGGCCTGGCCTTGGAGACATGAGAGTAGGAGAGCTGGCCCTGCACCTGACCAACTAAAGCACTTAGGAGAGCAGGCCATGTCCCTCACCTGGACAAAAGAGTAGATCTGGCCTGGTGTTGTGGGTACAGGTGAGCTGGCCCCTAGGGCGTGAGAGAAGGAAAATGTCCCCATTCCTTGCTGCTTGCTGCATTGGTTGAGCTAGCCAGGGAAATGATGGAGAGCTCATCCTGGTGGTGCTGATGAAGAAAAAGTGGCAGACTAACTAACCCAGCTACCATTCAGGCCCAGAACCAGGGCTATGAGTTCACCCCTCTCAATGTCCATATCATCTATGAACTGCTTGAACATGTGAAGGGGCTGAATCTGCAGACCAAAGCTATAGCATCTCAGTGACACAAGCCANCAATAAAATATCCAAGAGGAGTCCCAGCAAAGGCTCAGTATCGATAGTGTAGCAGAAGCCAGAGGCCTCAAACCAGACCAGATACAATGAACATTTACAAGTAAAGATGTATAGATTGAAGGGTATACTGTGTGACTCACCATATCATGCTACAATTTCCACAATATGATTATTTGTTTTTTTTAAATTTTGTATGATTTTTTTTTGTTTTCAGGGCTTTTTTGTTTTTGGTGTTTTTGTTTTCCTTTAAATTTTATTTTATTTATTTTTGGAGAGGGAGGTTAAAAGGGAAGAGGAGGAATATGAAGGGANGGGGAGATGAGTGGAATTAGGATGAATGATGTGAAATCTGTAAAGAATCAATAAAAATATCTAAAAAATTCTGAAGCCTGATAGCGCAGAGACTAGAATAAAATTAAATGCTGCTGTTCTAAAAATAAAATAAAAACAATATTTAACAATAAAATGACTTGGAATGACATTCTGTTGTACACATGGATCAGTGCCTTACTCAGCCGTCTTCTGAGAAGTCTCCTCCTGCAGTAGATGACAGTAAATACAAGAGACCACAGCCAGACACTGTGCAGAGAGTGAGAGGCCTTGGAACACTCAGCTCCAAAGGAATGTCTCCATCAAACCCCTCCCCTCAGGGCTCAGGGANCCCTGCAGAAGAGGATACAGAAAGAATGTAAGAGCAAGAGGGCATGAAGGACACCAAGAAAACAAGGCCCTAGAGATCAACAGGTCTAAGGAATATAGAAATTCTTAGAAACTGAGGCAACATGGACAGAGTGCCAAATGGCATCCTAGCGCTGAACACATAGGGGGACACATCCTCCATCCCTAACCTAGAAACTATCTCCAATTGATAATCACTTGCAAATGAAAATTTAGTTTACACCAATGCAGTCTCACTGGGAAAATAAAAATATTTTTAAAATGATAAGTTCTTACTAGATATTCCAGGAGGGCCTGGAAATCACCATTTAGACCAGGATGCCATTGAACTCATGATTTTTCTACCTTACTCTCCCAATTCTGGGGTTGCAAATGCACATTATCCATCATCCCTTCATTTACCTACATTCAGACCAAGAAAGTTTATTTTGTTGTTTGTTTGTTTGCTTTCAAGACCATGTTTCTCTTTGTAACAGAGCNCTGGCTATTTTGAATTCACTTGTAGATCAGGCTGGTCTGGAATTCACAGAGATCTACCTGCATCTGTGCTAGGATTAAAGGCATATGCCACCATACCTGGCTTGATGATACCTTCTTTAAATAATTTGAATAGGCCAGATAATTGTCCAAATAGCTATA
>LZPO01067145.1:4257-14587 GCA_001675575.1 Neotoma lepida
TGTTTTTTTCTTGTTAAGCCCTTATATATGTATAATTTCACAAAAAAAGAAAGTAAAGCTGTTATTGGTCCCTTCCTACACATTTTTACAGACAGTGGTCAAAATGCATGTTCTTTTTATATGCTNAAACGATGCTTCATCATGAAGTTATACTACAGAGGCTCAGAATCTTAGGTCTGAAATATACTGGATCTGATTTGTTCTGAAACCATAATTATTACTCCATCTTAGGATGTTAGAGCATGTTCTTTAAATTCTGGCAACTCTTGGTTTTAATTTTTTCATTATAAATTTAAACAATATATTATGATCTTATTCTCCCTCTTACCCAAACTCCTCCCACATCACCCAAACCTCCCTATCTACCCATATTCATAACTTCATGTCCTCTCTCTTCATCTCTCTCACTTTGAAAAATAATCAAATAAAAAGAAATAGTTAAAACAAAAGTCAGAGAGGACAAAAATACCAAACAAAGTGCACAAAAATAAATGGAGTGCATTTTGAGTTGTTCAACTACTACTGGACATGATGTCTATACTGTAATGTGATTGATACAGTGACACTCCTTTGGAGAAAACTTATTTTCCATTTCCCAAAAGATAGCAATTGCAAATAGCTTCAAATCTTATTGGAGTGACCACTCACTTTATTATTGGCCCACGACATATGATGGACAAGATAACTGTCAAGTCTAAAAAGGCCAAGAACCTGAGATTCAATAGGTCATGGCCCTAGAAGAAAACCTATTAATACTCTTTTGCTAATAAAATCATTCCTAATGATATATTGCTATACCTACATATCAGTGCATAAAAATTCATCTCTCATCAGAGAATCTGCTTCATNAAGCAGATGGTAATTAAAACAGACCAACAATCAGAAAATGTTCACGAGTAAGAGATTTGGGAGCATTAAGCCATAACTGGAATGTTTATTTTATCAAATTCCTCATCTCAAGGCTCAGGTATCTATGTGGAAGAGTAGGCAGAAAGATTGTAAGAGCCAGAGCTGGAGAATGACTCCAAAGAAATTGATTCTTCTAAACACAACAGGATCGATACACTTATTAATCCACAGAGATTGTAATAGCACACATGAGAGATGCAGGTTTCAATAATATTTAACAAGAGCATTAACAAAAACAACAGCTATAATTAAAACTCCTTCATCTAGTGTTGAGACTTNACAGTTGAGGATGTGGCAGAAACATTGTAAAAGNCAGAAAAACCTGGAATTTGCTTTGAGATTGTGTCTTTTGGAAATATCAGAAGCAACAACCAAGCACTCTCAACATCACGACTGCCTATTTATGACCTAAACATATATAACACCAATAGACCTGCTAACACAGGTGGGTGAAAGATCCTGAGGCCTCAGACCTAGACAAAGACNTGTAGGCAAGGAAGAAATGCTGAGAATAGGAGAAATGGTCTTCTGAAGAGAAAAGCACTCCAATTGGTTATCCCATACCAAATGGTCAGCCCTGTATATGTGTGTGTGTGTGTGTGTGTGTGTGTGTGTATGTGTGTGTGTGCGTGTGTGTGTCTGTGTGCATATAAATATATGTATATTTATGTATGTGTGTATGTAATTTGAAAAATTGTTTCCAATTTGGGAAGTACTAGGAGGTATGGCCTTGTTGAAGGAGGCATATCATTGAAGTGGGACTTTGAAGTTTCAGAAACCAATGTCAGATCAAGGTTCTCTCTGCCTTCAGATCAGAACACAAACTCTTAGCTCCTACTCCAGGACCTTGTCAGCCTGCCTGGTGCCATGCTTCCCACCATGACAGTCAAGGACTAATCCTCTGAAAACAAAACCACACCGTATTTAAATGATCACTTTTATAAGTTACCTTGGTTATGATTTCTTTGCAGGGCAACATAAACAACTGAGATTATTATCATCTATATATAATGAATGTGTGGTATTTATGGACATATATATGCAACAAACATTCAAGAAAATGAATTTGAAATTTGAAAGATAATGAGGGTGGGGAGCATGTGTAGCACGTTTACAGGGAGGGAAGGGAAGGGAGAAATGATGCAATTAGATTACAATCTAATTATTTTCTATTTTTTAATTGAAAATAGATTTTTCTCTCATAAAATATATCCTGACCACAGTTTTCCCTCCCTCTACTCCTTTCTGCTACCCCTCATATCTCCCCTTTCCCCAGATCCACTCAATTTTTTTAATTAAAAGAAATCTAGTTCTTTTTAAATCTAAAACATTTACCTTAAAAAAAAACTATGGTGTTCCATATAATTCTATAATTGAAGGGCTCTTTTGCATTCTCTTCATAGTCCTGAACAAGTTGGAGGATATTACCTCAAATTAATTGTGTTGTAGTGATCTTAAANTAATGAGTCCGATTTAACTTTTTCTAACCTGAGAATTTAAATAGTAACTTTGAATTGAGCTCTTTGTGTTTATGTACTTCTGAACTAAAGCAACTTAAATTTATAAATCTCTCATGGTTTTGGCCATGCTGAAATTTGTCTTGAGGTTATTTGAATGTCATCCATCCATGTAGTGTTTTATTATTGGGTGGTATTGACTTATTGTTGCTTGACAATTATTTCACTGTCTTAAGATAGCACACACACACACACACACACACACACACACACACATATTGCATTGAACTTTTCAGATCATTTTCTGTTACTAAAAGAAAATAAACTAAAGAAAAATAAGTATATCCCTATATTATACAGCTCAGGACTGTGAGAGACTACTCCATTTTTTACACCCAAGAACATTTAGCTAGCAATTCTTTTGTCTGTTTAACGAAGAATACATTTTTATTCATTTTCTCAAAAGGCACAGAATTGCATTGGAGAAACAAACATCCTCACTTACATAAAATTGAAAATTGCTAATTTCTCACTTATATGGATTTCTTAGAACATTTGATCTCTTTTTTTCATTCCTTCCTTGAGCAATAGCTTTGTAAATTGAGCTGTTAAACTGATTCATGCTTAGACCAGCAAAAAAAAAAAGAGCAGTAAGTGCCTCTGAATCTTTCATAAATGCTACTGAAAAGATTCCAGTCTGTGCTTGCCCCTTACCCCTGCTATTTTGTGTCATAATGCATCATTACCAACTGATGTTCATTCCTGTGCAAGTCAGCAAAACAGGGAATTACATAGTGTATGTTGGCTCCTTTCCTTGAGTTAGCTGTGTCACTTTTGATTTGTTTTTATTGGACTGTGTTTTAGGGCTTCTCAGCACAGGCAGCTGTGGCACAAATGCACACCGCCTTTCCCAGTGGTCCACTAATTTGTCACCTATTCCCTGTATGTTTTCAAGAATTTCATGCAGATATGATCAATCCTAAAATGAAACAAAATAATCCTCAAAAATTGAAAGATATTGATGCTGGTCAATCTGAAGAATATTCTTTGGAGACCATTGCTCATAGAATTTATGATAGAGAGTTGAGTTATTTTATGGACTCAGTGATGAGAGAAGTTTTTAAAAANTGAGTATAAAACACTCTCTTGGGCAGTATGGAGTGTAATAATTCTTTCCAATGCCAAGTTTGATCTCAATCAGCTAATATTACTGATCCATCTGCATTTTTCCCGAATGCTTTCATCCATGAAGAATCTACCGCCATGATGGATATTCAGAACTTTAAATTATATTTCAGTTTTGTTCAAATATTATACATATAGTTTTACCCATTGGTCCAAAAGTTATCATGTTAGAATGTGAAATTAGGCATTTGCATTCTTATGAATCAAATTGGTTTTGCATCTCTTAACAGTTAGATATTTTACTAGACTCAGTCTACTTAAACTCCATTTAAATAGTTTTTTGGTAAAATGTTACACGGATACAGCCTTTGTCTGGATTCTATAACAAATACTGAGTACTTGAAAGGGAATAAGATATGGTTGTTTTACTCAAAGAGGTCAAGATAAAAAAGAATGTAAACAATGACTAAGAAAAGAATAGAGTATGCTGCTTAAGACAGTGGATAGAGGTGGTATTAGCAAGACCTAGGCTTCAAGTTCTACTGTGGGATTATTATATAATCTGGGACAAACATGGTGTGCATATTTCAGAAAGAATGATGTGTATAAATTGTTTAGCGCATTGAACGCAGAATAGGCAGATGATAAGGTAACCATTTCAGAGTTAATGCAAAAAAATTTGTGAAAAATTTCATAAGCTATCCCAGGAGACAGCTGTCTCCAAATTTATCAGCTGACAATATGGGAGTATTAAGAAAAATGTGATATTCTAGTATAGAAGAAATAGGTACTTTGTGAGGTCAAGTACAGAATTGTCCTTGTGTGTACATGTTTGATGGCATACATGTTTGTGGGTATGCAGATTTACATATGTGGACAAGGTGCTCTCCCTAACTGTACAAATTTAGAATTTTTGGAGAAAGTTTTTAAGACATTAAAATGACAAAAACATGATTTTAGAGTCATATCATTTACTAAGTGGAAATGAAATATTCCATTTATTTAAATGGCTACTAAGCATGGAATAAGCTATATTGCCTAGGAAATATGAAAAATAAGGTCACATACCTGCCAATTAACAATTGTTTGCATAAAGACTAAATTTACTTATTTTTGTATTTGTTGATTTAAAAATAAGAAAAAGACTGCATTTATTACATGAATGACAAATGGAGGGAACTTATAAAATGTCCCATGGTCAAGTGTGTACTAAGAATGTTTGAGGTGCAAGGCCCAATCCTAGGACCTCATGTGAAGAAAAATAAAAAGCTCGTACAAATACATTTTTTCATTGAAATATTTCTCATATATATGTATATGTATACTAGGTCTTGCAAATCACACAAATTTGGATGTGACATAGCCTTTCCTGTTCTCTTAGGAAATAGCAGGTTAAGATGACCTCTTCATGCTACGTCTAACATTATATAATTTAAAGGGTAACTAGCAGATTATCATTAAAAGGGGGTTCCCCTTCTTGCTCTTCATCTTGATCTCTTACTTTCTTACTCAATTAAGTTCCTTTCTGTGACACTGAAACTGGCTATTGTCTCATTCAAGATGTTATGGATAATCAATCACAGGGAGAAGAAAGTGGCTCCTGTGCCATCACCCTGCTTGCTGAAATTATTAGCTGAGGGCAGTGACATGGCTTGCTCATGCAGGGTTGCTAANTGAAAATTAAAAGTGAAGATAAAACGCAGAAATGTTAAATCATTCATGTTACTAGGAGCTGAAATAAATTTAACTTACACATTAAGGCAATGGAAGAAAGAACATTTTTAAAATGTGTAGATTTACTCAGTGTTATTATTATGCATTTGCATAAAACTAAATTCATATGATATGTGTATATATACATATATGTAAATCATATTGAAATTGGAAACAAGTTTTGGAAATATTTGAGTCTACTTCCAGGGCAAAGAAGATACCCTCAAAGCCTGTGTATAAAAATTCAGATATTAGTAAAAGCTGGCATATCATCATTTATGCTGGTTCATAGCTCTGATGCCAGCTACAAAGCAAAATATGAAGAAAACCAGTGGTTTAAGAGTAGTTTGTCTAAACATCCTTTTACAATCCTTCCAATATATGGTGCTATACAAATACATGATTACTATGTTACAAATTATTTCCAAAATAAGAAATCTTCATAAAATAAAGAAGGAACAATTTTCACTTTTAGTAACAAAGATGCCAGAGATGAATACTTTNTANCATGAATTAATAAAAATACACTTTGATGGATAGAATGAATAATAACTAAATGATGGTAGTTAAGGCAATATAAAACTGCAGGATAAATCTCACCAAGGTTTTATACCATATATACAACTTTACAAGAAGAGCTTGCATGGTCATTGTGTTAATTCCCTAGCATTTTGCTGCATCCTACATACATTGGTCCTGGAAACCTGATTAGTGTGATGTGGGAATGAAGAACAGAACAGCACATGCTTGCATGCACAAGCACACAACATCACACACATACACACACACACACATACACACACACACACACACACATACACACACATACACACACACACACACAAACACACACAAAGAGAAAACAGGATTAGATGGGATGTCCTTGCTCTGATGGAAGGCACCTATTAAGTAATCAAGAAACCTAGTGCATATATTATATACAGCATAAGGTGGGTGATGGGGTTTCCAGTGTCCAACAGTCAGCCTTGATAACGTACATACAAACAATATTACGTTGAACGATAAGGTTATATTTATACATATATATGTATATATAAATACACATATATGTATATGTAAATACATATATATGTATATATAAATAAATATACACATACAAAAACAATAAATGAAAGAAGTGGCTATGAATTTAAAGAAACAGATAGGAATACATGAGAATGGAAGGGGGAAAGGGAAGGCAGAAATGTTGTAATTATATTAGGATTTCAAAAACGTGATTCAAACGAATGACATCATATGGGTAGTACCAAAATTTGAAACAGCTGCTATACTGATTGGACAAAATTATGAAATAAATAATAGAAGCTAATAGGAGACAGGAGACTATAGGGGGACACACTGGAAAGTGTCCTACTACAAACTCAAAAGAAAGAACTTGGACACAAGAAACCTGGAAACATCCTGATTTTTGGTCTTAGGGCTCTCCTAAGTGAGAAAATACATCTTGTTCAGGTATCAGATTTTCAGTGTTTCAAAATAGTAGAGCTCCCTAACACAGTGAAATGTGTAAGAGCAGAGAGGAGCGATATTAGTGTCTTTCTCTTTGTCNTTAAAGGTGTTTTGGTCAAGTTAAAAAAAACTGCCATACAAATGAATAAATCTCTTTACCATAGAAAACAGGAAAATATTTTAATAATTTGTCAATAAATAAAAATAGCATTTAAAGAAAAANTTGGCAAGCATGGATNTGCAAAGCAAACTTCATTGGNTAATAATAAAGAGTACTTTTACTTACCTAATATGTATGTTTATACCTAATAAATACTGAAATAGTTCAGTTAATTATACCATAGGACAGAAATTTTAGGGTAAATATATATCTATATATATCTATATATATGTGTGTGTGTGTGTGTGTGTGTGTGTGTGTAGAAGGAATTTTTTGTCTTAATATAGGGTCTCATAGAACCTTGTGTCTCATTAAAACTCATAATCTGCTAGCCTTAGAATCCTGAATAATAGCATGCAGTTATTTCTCATAGGTATTATAAGAGAATCATGTGAATTCAATTGAAATTTTATTCTATACTTCATCCAGATATTATTATTAGTCCCTGATCACTTTGGGACTCTGTTCTAGACAAATTTATAACAACAGATGTCTAAGGTAATTGACTACATTTACAATATTGGTGAAGAAATAGTGTAATTTAGTATATTAGTGAATATATTCACTGGAAAATATTATTTCCAGTGAAATGTAAAATGTATTTTTAAACTAAGTTATTATGCTAGTACCTTGTTAATCGTAACTGATTTCTTAATCCTAGCTGACCAGAAANTACAGAGTTTTAATATTACACCAATCGCCACAATTTCAACACCTCTCAAACTTCACAAGGTAGACCCCCATTGTCTGCATTTCTTTCAGCTTTATTTCCAAGTTCTCCAAAAGGCTCACTAAAATTTAATCATTCAGTGGCTTTTTCAGCCAAAAGCTTCCAAACCCTAAACCATCATCTTACAAAGTAGTTCAAAGTATAAAAGCCACACAGTCAGATCTAGCACAACAATATCCCATTTACAACCCTAGTTTGTTTCCTGTTGTGTGATAAAACACCAATCTAAACCCACTTGTGGAGAAAAGGGTGCATTGTGTCTTACAGGCTTGTATTAGTCAGGGTTCTATAGAAAAGCAGAACTTATAGAATGGATATGAAACTCTCTCTCTCTCTCTCTCTATATATATATATATATATGTAGATAGATACAGATAGATATAGATATGAATGAAAGAATGGGGATTTATTAGAATCATTTATAGGCTATGTTCCAACTCCAACACTGGTGAGTTATGAAAACAAAGCCCAAGAATCCAGAAGTTGCTCAGTCTACAGGGCTGGATGTCTGAGCTGGTCTTCAGCTGGAATTCCAAAAAAGTGGACCCTAATATCAGTGAAGGAATGTACTTTCTAGCAAGGTGAAACCAAGCAGGCAAAGACCAAAAGCTTCCTTCTTCTATTTCCTCATATAGGCTTCCAGCAGAAGTTGTGGCCCAGAAAAAAGGTGTGTCTTCTTGCCTCAAATCCCAAATTAAGACCTCTTTCTTCCTGCCTGAAGATACAGATCAAATATGTGTGTCTTTCTACCTTAATGGTCCAGACTAGAAGTGGATTCATACACTCAAAACTAAGCAAAAACTCCATCATGGGTGTGCCCTCCATTTCTGGATTAAAGTTCATTCCAGGTATAGTCATGATGACAACCAAGAATAGCCATCACAAAGTTATACATCAACGAAACAAACCAAGGCAGGAATGTGAGTCATGAGCCTGGAGTCAGGACCTCAAGTAGAGACTGTGAATTAACATGGGTTTTTTAGCTTGCTTCCTTTGGCCTCCCTCAGCTACATTTGTTATACAGCCAAGGACAATTTGAAACAGATGAAAACCACTCATTTTGTGCTAGGCAATCCCACATTATTTGCGTTCGAGAAAATGCCTCTCAAATTTGCCCATAGACCAATGTGACCTAGGCAACTTCTCAACTGAGATCTTTCTTCCCAATTATGTCTATATTTGTATTGACAGAAACTAACCACTACAAGTATCAGTATGGTAGAAAGGCATACAAATTCTAGTATTTTAATTGTTTGATTAGATTACTTATAGATCTTTGGGTCTGGAAATACTTTCAGGCAGCCTGCATGCATAAGCTACATCAATAGAAATGTATTATGTCTTTGTAATATTTCTTACTAATTTGAATACATTCAGTTGTAAACTGTATTATACTAGGCCATGTTTATGTCCGTGGTCCATGCTGCTGCCAGATACCATGCTGATGTCTATGGTCCATGCTGCTGGTGGAAACCATGTGGAAATTCATGATCCATGAACTATTTGGAGCAAGGAAGCTTCTTTTTGNAGTGATATTGATGACTGCAGACTCATAATTGTGAAGGAGAAACATTGAAGTCTACTGTGACAGCTTCCGCCTGACCCCCACTCCTCAGAAAGGAAACAGTCTAGATAGGGAGCTATGGTAGAGAGTCTTTAAAAATTGTGACAAAGATGCTNANTTGTAGCTCTTCACAGNTGATAATTTCCAGAAGGAGCTGGAGGTGTGTTTNGGGGAAGGACTCAGTTTTCTTTAAGAGGCTGGCCACTGAGAATTTGACCATGCTCTAATGAGTATATGGGCAATACAAATTGGACATGGTGTATTTTTTTCTCTTTGGGTGGGTGAAAGGATGGGAGGCTGTAACTGGGAGGAATGGGAAGTGAGTGTGATTGAGGTGCATTGTATGAAATTCCCAAATAATCATTAGAGATATTATGTTAGGGGGAAAAGTAATAGAATAAAGAGGAAAAAAGTTGTCTCACATGGAATAAACTATAGTACCAATAACTCTATTATATAAAAAACTATTTCCTGTGAATTAGAAAGTTCCAAACANTTACATGATTCAGATGTATATGATAAGAACAGATATACTAAACAAAATTGTTTCTATAAGAAAATTATTTTTGATCTGGGTTATTTGATCACTCTAGTTTCATNTAAGAAAAGTTAAAATATAAACACATGTCTCTCCAAAAGTTAAAAGCACCATTAAAATATTTTGCTGCTTTTATGAAGAATGGCATCAACTATGTGCTTCATTAAGTGGAGAACAGNGGCTTAGAGTCTAAATGAAGTCAAAATGCAAGGAGCCAAAAATGCTAGAACCAGAATTAATATAGAAAAAACAAATATATAGCATGCCTTATCTGCATTGAAAGTTTCACCATAGGAGAAAAATGGAAACTTAATTGTCTTCACTTGCATAATTGTTATAAACTAATATAAAATTAAGCAAAGATTTAAATAAAATAAGCACTATCNTTGTCCAAGAAAATAAAAAGTTTTGTATATAAGTCTTCAAGTCTGCTTAGTTAGCAAAAGTAATTTGTCTTTTCCTCCANATAAACTTTTGCTAGAGTAATGACATTTAATACACATTTCTTTCACAAATTCCTGCCTTGGGTAAAAAGCCTGCAAACTTAAAGGGTGAAATGAACCTGAATATATGCCACTAATTAAGGATGTTTAATACTAGTCTGTTTTTTGGAATAGCTTTTATGAAAAGTGTGTTGCCTTTGGGAAAAAGCAGTCTAACCTAA
>LZPO01067147.1:0-23228 GCA_001675575.1 Neotoma lepida
CTTCTGTGTCTGAGGGGAAAGTGTAGGTAGGTTATCCTTGTTAACCACAGAGTCCTGGGGCTTGAGGGCAGCAAGGGAAGGGAGCGTGTAGGCTCTGGTCTGTGATGCCACAGTACTGTAGCTCTGCCTAGATCCCTGTCAGATGCCAGAAGGTAGCCTGCCAACTCCTGTGGTGCCTGAACACTTTACAAAGCTGCAGCGGGTGACTAGAAAAACATCTGCGTTTACGGAAAACGCCCTCTTGGCACCACCCTCCTATCCTCGCCGCCTCTGTCCCCATTCCAAGCCACCATTAGTAGTCCTGTAGTCAGTCACCTGTTTAAGGTCCCGATTGATGCTTACTATGTAAACAAGAAAAAAAAATTTCATGCAAAGAAGTTTAGCTTTCCGCCTTCCTATTTCTTACCCTCTGCATCCCACCAGACCTGCGTAAATGCTAGGTTGTCTCTGTGTGCCTTACTTCTCAGGCCCTTGTAGCATCAACCCCTAGGACCCCGGAAGTGGGGTTTTTATTACATCTCTTTGCCTCTTCAGTCCTGGCCAGGCTCTCCTCCACAGCACAACGAGAGAAACTTCAGCAAGGTAAATCTGGCATTTCACTTCACTGCTCACACTTTTTAGAGGCTCCTCCTGAGCTACAAGTTCAACCTAGAATCCTTTCAATGGCCTTCAACGATCCTAGCAATGTCTCCCACTAAGCTGACTTCAGTTCTTAGCCCCATCCTCACAACAGTTGGACCTTGAACTTCCAGTCATTTAGTTTTGCACATTTCTCTGAAGTTGCCATTCTCTCTATTCTCTGAATTTACATCTCCTTCCCCTCTTGTGAGGACCCCACTCCTCTTGCATTCCTACAAAACAGGTTCAGCTGAAATGCTGTGTGTGTGTGCGTGTGTGTGTGTGTGTGTGTGTATGTGTGTGCAAGCTTTCTAGATTTTGAAAGTTTTTAATTAGTTACCTCATTTATTCAGTTAATGCGTTTATTTATGCTTTAGTTAAAAATGAGTCTCTAGTAGGGACTGGGCCGTCAAATGTTCCTTCTGTTTTGTTCCCAAAGACCTTTCTTATTCATTATAGCACTGTCCTTATGATGCTGTGATTTGTTTTGTATCAAAAAAAAAAAATCAACGTGAATTCTCCAGATCTCTATCTTTTTATCCAATCCCCATGACCTAGAAGAGTGCCTGGCACGCACTTGGTTCAAACTCAATAAATAACTGCAGAGGAAAGGGCCTGAGAAGAAAGGAAACGGGAGGCACCTATGCTAGGCTGTGGAAACAGAGATCCATAATGGAAGTCACCTGCACTGATACCGCCAAGCACCAACTTCTGCTCTGCGTTCCTGCCCCCTTGCAGAGGAGCTCGGAGTCACTCTGTACCATCCCTTTCCTCATTTCCCCTCCAGCTTCTGCATCAAATAGCTCTTCCTTCTATTTGATTGACACTGCTCATGCAGAAGAACGAATGTGCTAACTCTATAGAATTGCTTGTTACTTAGGGAGAGATTTGGAGTGAAATAAAATCATAAAATATCAAGCTGTAGTTCACAGGTCTACAAAACTTTAGAGAATCATTTTTTTCTCCCTTTTAAGGAAGACCTAAGCCACTTTCTACATTATCTTTGTCCTTCCCATGAGCAGTAAGCCTTCCACGATGACGGATGACTAATGTTTTCTCTTGGTTATGTAGATTTGTGAGAAGATGGCTAGGTCGATCTGAAGAAAGTGAGCCAAGCACCAACATTTCTTCCTCTCTGCTTTCTCACTGCAGATACAATATGACCAGTTGTGTCATAGTCCTCCTGCCCTCGTAATAATTTTCCCTTGTAATAATGGAATGTACTCTTAAATCTGGAGCCCAAATTAGTCCTTTCTCTCTTAGGTTATTTTTGTTGGGTCTTTGGTCTCAATAATTGAGAAAAGTGACTACTAAAGACTTTAACGTAGGTGTCTCTTTATGTGACATTAAAAATTCTTTGTAAGAAATGGTTATCTAGTTGCTTTAGTAGGATAAAATTTACCTAGTTGATTTGACTACTTGTAAATATTTAAAATAAATAGTAATGGGGACTGAAGAGGTGGCTCAGACATTGTAGCATTTGGTGCTCTTCCAGAGGACCTTAATCCCATTCCCAGCACTTCTGCTGGGTGGCTCACAACTGTTGGGTGCGTGTATCTCCAGTGCCAGGGGATCCGACACTCTCTTCTGGCCTCCATGGGCCCTCAAATGCACATACACATAACACACTCATATATAAATAAAAATAATCTTTTAAAACTTATTAGATAATAAATAATAAAAGTCAAATGATATTTTTTGAAAACTGAGCCATAATATAAAAAAATTTAAGAACAATGAAAAAATACAGGCCTTGGGATTTAGCTTACTGGTAGAGCACTTGTTTAGCATATGTAAGGACCTGGGTTCAATCTCCAGGGCCATTAGAAGTATTTTGTAAATCTAAGAATGGGTGTTTTGATATTCTCAAGAAAATTAAAATTAAAATACAATTTTATATACAGCACATTAGAAAGTTTAAAATGCATTAGCTGTTGTACATAAGTATTTGCATAGTGGTACATTTATGCATTTATAATAACAGTGTGTGCTGTTACAAACATTTGGGAAAATGATCACATATAAAAATCTGAATCTGTATCCCCTTTCATCTAGTAATCCCAGCTTAGAAAATGTCCCCACAAAATTAAGAGTAGATTAGATCAATTTTGTGTGAATTTTTTGTTTTGTTTTGTTTTGTTTTTGTATTATGACAGGGTCTCTTGTAGACCAGGCTGACCTAGAACTCGCTATGTAGACCAGGTTGGCCTAGAAGTCATGAGTGAGTTATCAGCCTCTGCGTCCTAAGTGCTGGGATTATAAGGATCAGAAAAATTAACCTTTCGGACATATTCTTAGAAGTCATAAAGTCCTTGGAGTGAAACAAACAAACAAACAATAACAAAACTTCCACACCCTGGAATATCATGCAGCCTCTAAAAAAATAAATAAGAAATATAGTTATTTATGGAGAATTTTCCATCATCAGAGACATAAGCAACATACATAGGCACATTGTAACAGTATTGTTATTTTTATTAAACACAAATTCCCTACATTGTAAACTCAATATTTGATGTGTTTCTGAAATTGGACTGGCACCTGTTAACCATCCTGAGTAGATGACCTTGTGATTATAATGTCACAGAGAGAGGACTATGCTTCTAAATTATATCTCAACATTTTGGTGTCATCATGGAAGATGCGGGCTACAAGAGAATACAGTAACACATGAGTGAAGCAGAGGCTGAGAAGGCAGTGGAGAGAAAACACCTGCCTCAGGATGCAGAATACGCCACCTTATTATAGGGAAACTTTAATGTGGGTGCAGGTGAGGGATATTATTTTTTCATTTAGTCCTTATGGAAAAATCTAATTAATTTTTACATATTTTTGGGTAGCCACAATACTTTGTTATTTGAGAAAAGGACACCCAAGTAATGTGTAGGATATGATGCTCTTTGGTTGTAGATCTGTGTATCCACATGTATGTGAGCATGTGCATGTGTTTGTACATAAAGGGAATTAAATGAGAGAACAAAGCAATTAAAAAAACAAATGCAATTACACTTATTTATTTTGTGTGTGCACAAGTGTGTCCCAGGGTGTGTGTGTGTGTGTGTATGTGAGAGAAAGAGTATGTGTATGTATGTGTGTGTGTGTGAGAGAGTGTGTGTGTGTGTATGTGTGTATATGTGTGTGTGTGAGAGACAGAGAGTGTGTGTGTATATGGGGGTCAGAGGGCAACTTTCAGGGGTCAGTTCTCTCCTTCTACCATGTGGGTCCTGTTGTGGAACTCAGGTCCTCAGGCTCACAGTTTATGATATCAAGAAAACATCAGTGTAGTTTGAACTTATAGTAGAACATTTGTAGCATTCACAAATAGTTGATTCTGCAGTTGTAGCCAACCACTGGACCACTTCCATAGGTCTCTCCCTATAACTAATATCAAATATTTGTTAATATTTTGAAATACACAATGGATGATTTACTTCTGCTTTTAAAAACTCTCTTCTTGCAGTTAAGATATCATTAATTTTTAAGGTTGTGTGAGAATGTTATGTTATCTATAATTTGGATTTCAGGAGAACAAAAGGAGAGCCCAAATTATCGTTATAAGAGAATGAAAACCCTGATAGGATGGGGAGCACTCCAGCAAGGAGAATGAGGCTATGAGGAGGAGCAGGAAATAAAGCACTGAGGTTCCATAGCCCTTAATTTCCTCTCATTTTGTCACACACACTGTCATCTAAAGAGACAAATATGTGGAGGATTGGCCTCTGTAACACAAATCTTAAAAGGTCATATAATAAAAAACCCAGAGCCAAATATTGGGATGAAAGCTGAAAGATCAGAGAAGCAGAACAGCCAGCCACTAGTTCTTACCTCTACGAAATCCTCAGCCTCAAGAGAGCGAGTTCCTGTTTCCTCATGCCTTATATACCTTTCTCTTCCCTGCCATATAACTTCCTGGGATTAAAGGCATGTGTGCTTCCCAAGCAAAGGCATGAGATCTCAAGTGCTGAGATTAAAGGTATGTGCTACCACTGCCTGGCTGACTCTATTTCTAGTCTAGTGGTTGGCTCAGTCCTCTGATCCTCAGGCAAGTTTATTAGGGTACATGATGTATAATATATATATAATATATATATAATATATATATAATTAAAAACCGTAAACTCAGCATCATTACTGGCAAACCACTAGAAGCGCTTTTTAGATTCTCCTCCTTGGTGGCAAAGAGTTTTCAGTTTTGCTCAATACATCCTTTTTGCTAAGATAGGTCTCGTCACTGTCACTTCTTCTATTATGAAGTCACACAAAGCTTATCATATAGCTATCTCCTTTAAATCAAAACATTTCCTCCTAGAAAGAGGTAGCTGTAGGACTAAGGAAGCTCAAAAAGTGACAATGCTCTGGAAGCTGGCTCCCCTGTGTTACACAAGAAGTAAACCGTGTTTGAGAAGAGGAGATTCTCTTTCATGGAGCTGCCTACAGTTTGGACACTGAGTTCCAAAGGCACGCATTCATGAATTTTCACTCATGCTAAAGGTGGGGGTGGTGACGCTTTGGTAATGTAGCTGCCTTTGAGTCACTTATGTTTCTGTAAGTAAGCCCACGTGAACTCATTGGTTTACCAAGTTAAGACTTGAGTGGATCCCTTTCTTTATTCTATTGTCAATGGCATAACTGGAGTGAAGAGACATTCATTCCCATCTACCAGGAAATATCAAACAACATATCTCCACGCCAAGAGGGAGGGAAATATGAGGTCAGGTATTTTACCTGAGAAACTAAGTATTTGTAGGAAAATACTGTTAGAGATGTTAAGTTGCCTGAGTTGCCTGGGTTGAGTTGTCCATTCATTTTCATTTCTATACAACAGAGGATCTGATCAAATAGCTGAAAAATTGAAAGCCTATAATCATTTTAATCATTAAATGGGGTAAAAGCAGCATTGTAGCCTGACTATAAAAGTATTGTTGAGATACTACTTTTGGGTTTTTGAGGTTACTAAGTGAAGAGGTTGAAGTATAATCTCAAAAAGGGGGAAAGAGACAGGGAAAGGGGAATTTCCAGACATATGCCAAGTATTTCCACTTGGCAGTTTTGCCTGGGGCATATCCTGTGTGTCCTTATCTAGGCTCAGATAACTTGAAGCTCAGGCCAAAAGGCTTGTCCTTTGTTCTGCATGATGGAGCACAGGCTGGCCTAAGAAAGACTTATGAGAGTCTATTGAGGAGAAAAAGCAAGTAGAGAGAGGGTGCACTACTAACATGATTCCTTACAAAATCTTCCTTCTTAATTTTGTCTCTCAGATATAGTTTCATTGTGTTTATGAGTTCCTTTAAAGTGTTTTCATTATCTCTCTTTTCTTCTTTCTTGCTCTAAGCATTCTTGTTTTTATTGATTTTGGACTTTAACCAGCCTGCATTTTGTGGGAAATGGAGAGAGTTATAAGAATTAGTCAATAAATCCCATGCTAGGACAAAGGAAAGACACTCAGCAGAAGGTTATGGCCAACCCATTTGCCTCCATTCTCAATTTACTGTGCTCGAGATTTGGTTTAAGTAGTGGATAAAGGTTTTTAATGGTTTTAGGAATGCATACATATAGATGCTTATCACAGGAATGTTGACATTCGAAGGGAGGATTTTATTTATTCATTCAGCAAATATTTATCAAGCAATGAGTATTGCTAGGTACTAGGGAAACTGTAGAAAAAAGACAGAAAAAAATGCAAAAATTTAGATACTCCCACAAGTCCCATGCACCATTAATTTTATGTGGCAAAGAGGAAGACTAAATGAATAAACCAACCATATATTGAACATCATAGGGGAGAAAAGAAGATTAAGTGGATTAGATAGTGGCTGTCATGTAGGAAAAATGGGTGTATACATTTACATCTGGAAGAAAATCTGAATGCAATAGGGAGACAGGCAGCCTGATATTTTGAAGAGTCCCTTCATAGGTAGAGAGATTAGCAAGACCAAGGTCCAGGAGGTATGAGCATGCCTGAAATAAGTGCATGGAGAACTAGTAGCTGGGTGGATGGGGCAATGTGATCATAGAGGGGTGGTGACAGCTATGAGAAAGCCAAAGTAAGACCTTCAGAGTCACTGGAAGGACTTTTGTTGTTCTGAATGACAGTAGGATGCCATGGAGTTGTGTTGAGCAGGGCTGTGAAATCATCTACTTTGACTATGTCAGTTTGGTTGCCTTGAGAAGAGACTAAGAGAGAAAACCCAAAGGTAAGAGGTAAAGAAGATGACAACAGAATGGAAACAGCCACCCAAGAGACTGAGGATATAAATGTTCCTAGTAATGCTCAACTATGTCAGACATGGCCACAAGGGTGAATGAGTTTGCTTTCTGCTTTTGGCAGAGAGGAGAAGGTGATGCTGATAGAGACCGTTTTCAAGAAGTTGGGACTTGACAGATTGAGTGAGGTCCTTCCAGGAAGTACTGGGATGGGAGGAAATGGAGACAGTGGTGTAGCACAATTTAAAAGTGCCAGTTTGGTATAAATGAGCAAGAAAGGAGACATAAAGGCGGAGTAGAGCAGCAGTGAGATGGGGATCTGAAATCAAGCAAGGTGCTTTGATTTGCTTGTTTCATGGAGGGAATTCATGACATGTTCCTTGTAAATAAGAGATAAGTGATGATTCAAAAACCACTAGGACAAAACTGTTAAATAAGTAGATGGCATGGGGTATGGTGCATACACTTGGAGAAAGAAGTACTTACTTAATTGGAATTAAGTAAGAAAAATAATCCATTACAAAATAGAAATGTAAAGTACTTGGTAGAGAAACACTAGTAAAGAAATATGGACATTGTTCTATTGCGAAAATATTAACAGTGAAATCTGAAGTAAGGGGGTTGGGCAGAAAATATAGAGAAGTGTATGAAAGGTGTTGAGATTTGGAGGAGGAAGGTTAAGTGCTAAGAGAGTGTTTGTTTTCCATAAGGGGGAGGTAAGTTGAATGGGAATGTATGTTGGGATTTGATGAGTACATCATAGGCCTACTCTACCAATGTGGTAGTCATGCATTTCAAGTAAAAGAGACCAACTCTGTTGCATGTCTTGTCAAGTCACACCTGGGCTTCCCTGAGTCAGGCAAAGAATAGGAAGAAGCTGTTGTCAGGATAAACAATGGCTAGGACAATGACAGACAGGCAGTAATATTGTCAGGGGAATGTATGAGATAATGAAAAGGATGATAATTCATATCTGTTAGACTGGGTAAGGAGGAAAACGAAGCTGTGAAGATAAAAGACAAATAGATGCGGGCACGATTGATCTCCCAGTGCAAATGAATATTTGTTGCAAGCATTATTAAAGGTATTAACAAAGAGGGGTGGTCATAATCCACAACCCAGGCATTTCAAGAGGAGGTTATTAATATCTACCATTAAGGCAACAAGAAAATCTTCTATCTGAATTGGGACCAGGTAGAAGATGGAGATGAGAATAAAATCTTTGTACCCGTGGAGGTCAAGGGACTAAGAACAAAGACAGTGAGAGAATATTCAATCATTAGAGTCTATATAGATACAGATCTACATGGATCACCAATCTTGGAACAATTGCAGAATAGTGGTGGTATCAGAGAGCAACTTGTTCAATTTTCACTTAATGAGGGCCAAGGACCTTAGGTTTTGCAAATGACTAGAATGAGAGTAGTGAGTATTCTGTTGGGAGGTTGTCAAACGGTATGAACTTCAAAGGAGCTGGTATTCCTTTTTAAGGAAAGTGGGTCTAGACTCATGGAAATGCCAACAAGAAACATCATAATACTTTTAGATTCATAAGATGTAAAGGAAAGAAAATGCTACCCTTCTGAAGTGCAAAAGGGAGGTAGTGTTCACAAGTATAAGCAGGCTTTAGGCTGAACAGGAAAGTAAGGGAAACACTCATAAGGAAGATCAAGCGAATGAGTTATCAGGAATTCCAGAGGGTGTGTTGGCAGGATTTGAGGGAAAAGGGAGGAGTGGAAGATTGTTCCAGATTAGAGACTGTTCAAAGGGCTATGGAGATGGGAGAGTTCAAGTGATGAGAGACGACTTGTGGTTTTCAGGATTGACTGAAGTGAAAAGGAATGTAGGGCATGACGGGATTAGCCCAGAAAGAAGATTTCAGTATCTTCATGAGTGATTACTCAGCCTTCACATCACTTTGGGAAACATTAGGAAAGCTTGGAAGGCTGAAAAGCAGGGTGTAAGCGGTTGTGATAAGCATGCCTAACTATTTAGCAGGAAACCACATCTTCAGCATTGCTATTTACCCACAGAACACTGCAGTGGTAGTCTAAAACAGTCTAGTAGAATTATTACAAGCACTGCTTCACCATTGATTACTGAGCACTTACTTTGGATATTTATTGTGATAAATGACTTATATGTATTATAACATTGTAAGTTGATATGAAAGTAATAACTTCCATTTTATAGTTACAAAGTCACCTACAATTTGGACTGAGAGTTCTTTGACTCCAAAGTGAATGATAAACAATGGTGAGAATGCAGAGTTTTGAAAGGTTGAGGATGAGAGGATAAGGCAAAGTCTAGTCCCAACAGCAGTTCAATGCCACAGATACCAAGTGTCTACATTTCAGCATTGCTCTAGGCCATAGCTCAAAAGCCTTGAGGAAAATTAACTCATTATCCTAAAGAAACTCAACTGAATATGATGTATTCACCAGGTAACACTCAATTATAATAAATGCAAATATTAAAGCGCCCATGTCTAGACACAGTAGCACATGGTGATGAGAAGTGATGAGCCCTGTATCTACGAGGAAGGTTGTAAAGGACCAATCAAAGTTTGCCAGGGAGACAAAAGGCAAGGCATAAGACATTCTAGAAGGGACAACATGACTAAGACACAAATGCATCAGGCCAATAATTTTCTGAGAGTATAAGGAAAGAGGTAAGGACAATAAAATCCATGGATTTTATTGGGGCAAGGTCATACAGGGTGGGAAAAGTTAAGTGGAATAGATCTGTGGGGCAAGGTCAATGAGAAATTAAGCTAAGCAAATGCCCCTTGTTTTTTAAAGTTGTTCTCATTGTTAGAAAATGTAGCAAGAAAAAGATTAAAAATCACCAGAGTGACTCATCAATATTCATGAACATGACTTATTCCCATTATATAGGTGAGAAGAAAAAGGAGAGAAGTCTAAATATATTTGACACAAAAATCCATAGACCACATACAAAGATGACACCAAGCGTGTATAAGCCGTTTGGCCAACTTACAATTGTGCCAAGAGATGAAGCTGGAAGGGAAAATAAAAACCAAAGCAAAGAGTGGCATAACAGTACAGGAGAATTTTCCCAGGAAAAATGTAAATTGCTAGAAGAATTCTTATTCATGTAAGACTATTCATGAATAGTGTAATATATAAATTCTAAGACTGTAAGACTCTGAACACCTTGTGTTAGAAATAGTTTACATATATAAAAGCCACTTATTCATTAATTGATTCCTTTTTGGTGTAACACACATATGTTTAGGAGTTAATGTGTGCTGGATATTTCTCTGGTCATGGTTATATATAAAAAAATCTCTGCCTTGTATAAAGTCAGAGTTAAGTAAAAGAAGCATAAATAATCAATCAACGTATGGGCATTGTTAGAAGAAGATTCATAGTTTGAGAATCATTCTGTATGATATTCAAGGAGAAAACGAATGTGAGTTTTCTGGTACACGGTAGATGCTTGAAAATGATAGATATATAGTGTTCAGTGGATGTAGATGGAATAAAGAATATCAGGTTACCTGTTGGTTTCTGATTTTTGATCTATCGGACTAAAATGTCACAGAAGAATCAGGGTCCTGAATGTTTATTTGAAGAAACAAATTTGGGAAGCATTAAGTTAAGACTTCTTTTTGTTTGTTTTTTGAGACAAGGTCTCCTGTGTCCCAGGTTACCCTGGAACTCACTATGTAGTCAAGGATGACTTTGAACTTTTGATCTTTCTGTCTCTGTTTCCTGAGTGTGTTCCTTTGTGCCCAGCTTATACAGTACTAAGGACAGAACACAGGGCTTCACAAATGCTAGACAAGCAAGCTCCTAAGCAAATCCCACTGCCAGTCTCAGAACAGTGGATTTTAACCACCAGTAAACATTAGAATTGTTGAAGGACATTGAAACACTGCTACGGTTCATTTAGTCCAATACTACTAGAATCGCAAGGTGGATTTCAGGTGCTAATGTCTTTAAAGTACTTCCCAGGTAATTCTTCTGTCCAAAAAGCATAGAAAACACTGAGTAAGTTAAAGGGCAGACAGAGTGGGCAAACATACAGAGTGAGAAAAGTTAAGTGGAATAGCTGCCCTACAGATAAGAGGAGATGCAAGAAAAGTCAGGTAGCAATCACAGAAACCTGACCTCAAGAAACAGAGATGTGGTCAATTCCAATATGCCACAGACACAGTAACATAGTGTGCTGGTTTGAATAAGAATGCTGCCCATAGGCACATATATTCAAATGTTTGGGGATGGTGGTGGCCCTATTTGAAAGGATTAGAAGGATTAGGAGGTGTGACCTTGTTGGAGTAGGTGTGACTTTGGTGGAGGAGGTGTGTCACTGGAGGTGGGATTTAAGGTTTCAAAAGCCCAAGCCAGGCCTAGTGTTACATTCTTTCTGAGCCTGTGGATCAATATGTAGCTCTCAGCTAGTGTTCCAGGCCTATATGTGCTGCCACGCTCCTTGCTTTGATAATAATGGACGAAGCCTCAGAAACTGTCAGCAAGCCCTCAATTAAATGTTGCTTTTTGTTTTTGTTGTTTTTTTCTTTTTTTTTTTTTTTAATAAGAGTTGCCTTGGTCATAGTGTCTCTCCACAGTAATAGAACAGTGACTAAGACAGAAGTTGGGACCAGGGACTGGAATATTACTGTGACAGGCCTGACCATGCTGCTGGTTGGCAGAACGTGACTTCGGGATTTTGGATTAGGAAAGCAGTTGAATACTTTAAGTGGGGCTTAGTTGACCATACAAGAAGGAGAGTAAAAGACAGTGGAGTTGAAAGCAATATAGATTATGACATTCAGGCTCTAGAGGAGAAGAATATTAGTAAGTGTCCTAGAGACCATTCTTGTGATATTTTCTTAATCAGTGGTTGAGGGGGAGGGCCCAGCCCATTGTGAGTGGTACCATCCCTGGGCTGGTGGTCCTGGGTTCTATAAGAAAGCAGGGATGAGCAAGCCATGAGGAGCAAGTCAGTGAGCCACACTCCTCCTCGGCTTCTGCATCAGCTCCTGCCTCCAGGTTCCTGCTCTGTTTGAGTTCCTGTCCTGACTTCCTTTAATGATGAACTGTTACATGGAGCTGTGAACGAAATTATTCCTTTCCTCCCCAGGTTGCTTTGGTTATGGTGTTTCACCAGAGCAATAGTAACTCTGACTAAGACACACACATACCCATAAATAAAAACAAAGTGCTAAAAAATTAATTAGCAGTACAGAAAGGATAACAAGGTTGAGAAAGCCTGAGACCTGGACCACAGAAGAATTAGCAGGGAAAGTTAAACTCTGCTAGGAAAAGTTTAAGGATTGGTGTGGCTATGGACAGGGGCACACCTTTGGTAGCAGAAAGAAAAGAAAGTTCATTTTTTACTGGCTGATTCTATCAAAAAAAGGCATAGACAGAGAAACTGGGGAGAACAGGACCAAGAAAGATATTTAAAAGGTAGACAATTCAGTTAACAGAATTTCCTTCAAACAGAATCTGTCTTACTTTGGTTTTTACTCACCAAGTATGTAAACGTTACAGAGTCTGAATGCAAAACAATGGATAAACATGTTTATTTGGCATAGGTAAGTTACAGGAAAGGGGAGCAGCGCTTAGACCCACCAGCATCCTTCTCTTCTAATATTAAGTAGCATGGAAGTGATAACAGAAGTGGTCCCCACTGCAGGAGGGAAAAGGGTCCTGAGAAAACAGTGCATTGACGAGAGTAGTTTTTGATTATTGGCCCAAAGAAGAAGAATCAGGATTTCAGTGTAAGTTAAATGGCAATGGTGCAGAGACTGAAAACGCATCGACTAGGATAGACAGTGATCAGGTGGACTGAAGTGGTAGATTTAGTAGCGTGGAAGATAACATTTAGGCAAAACCCATTTGTGAGCAGTCTTAGGCTGAGAATAGAGTGACTCCATTCTATAAATACCAAGGAGTCACTGTTAGTTTGAAGAGTGTTAATTTGCTACCCGCATGGTATGACTTCCAAATTTTTTGTGATTGAATGTCCATCTTTCACTTTGGGTTTTCTCGAGTGAGCTTTGGTAGTTTATGATCTCCAACCTCAAGCAATCACCCCAGCTCCTCTGTGGCCCTGCATGCTGTCATCAGTTGTTCCCCAGATTTTCTTCTTTTTGCTTCCTATACCTCAATCTACAGCTCTGGAACTTTCTGTAGTGTGGCACTGGTTTTGCTTCTATTTTTAATCTATGAGACTATTCTTTTTCTTTCATTTTTAAAAAGGTTTATTTATTTTATTACGAGGGCTCTATCTGCATGTACACCTTTATGCCAGAAGAGGGCATCAGATCCCACTATAGATAGTTATGAGCCACCATGTGTTTGCTGGGAATTGAACTCAGGACCTCCAGAAGAGTTGCCAGTGCACTTAACAACTAGCCATCTCTCCAGCCCCCTTTTTCCTCCACCACATTAATGTAAGTATCAGNGTGGTCCCTTTGTTCCTGTTTCTATGGCTTAACCTTTACTTCCCCACATGTAGACCATTGTAGGTGTCCTGAGTCCCAGGCCCACATTTTAAATTTCTCATTATAAATCTTCACAAGGCATTCCCTAGGTATCTCAATCTGTGCATCTCAAAAACAAAACTATCATATCTCTCCACAAAAGTACTACTTCTTACCAATAGGAAGTTTAAAAAAAATGTACCTTCCAATAATATCCTATGTGGGCTTTTGTGGTTTGTTTAATTAGCCAGATTCCGGGGGGGTTGTTTGTTTTGTTAGTTATTGTTCCTTCGATTTGAGTAACTTATCTTGGAATAAGAAACAGAGTTTTTCTTTATATTCACACCCAACACTTCTGTGACTGAAAAGTGTAAATATTTTCCACACCAAGTCTCCAATTCTCTGAAGATGCCAATAGGGTATCCAATAATCCAATCCAGTTCCAAGGCTTCCAAGAGATATTGAACATCCCACAGTTTAAAATCTAAGTCCCACCAGGTGGCTCCCACTTAAGATGCCAAAGGCAGTCTGTTGAGTTCAGGAGGGTATTACAACTTTTGACCAGCCTTATACTGGCCAGGACATTCCTGAAATCCTTGCCTTACATCTGATACGTTGNTAGAGTGTCTCACAGAACCCTAGAAGAGTTACTTAGTACTGCTGATTTAGTGCAAAGGTCGTGGTAAAGAACACAATTAAATATCAAGAGGACTGTAGAGGTAGAACATACTCTAGGAATGTGTATGTAGCCCTTAGCTCCCATGCAGCCCAGGATAGCTATGAATATGGCCCCGAACTAAATCAAAAACTGACTTAAACCATTATGAGATTTCTTTTTTTCTGAGTTTTTTGGGTGTGTGACTTGATTTTTGTGGTTCTCAAGCATTTGACAATGTCAAGTTTGCATGTGTCTCTAGACTCTATGATTTTTTAAATGTGGGAGTTTTTATTTCCATAGAATTAAGTGTGTGTCAGGTGGTGGTGGCGCATGCCTTTAGTCCCAGCACTCCGGAGGCAGAGGCAGGAGGATCTCTCTGAGTTCAAGACCAGCACAATCTACATACAAAGTAGGTTCCAGGACAGCAGAGATATTATATATACAGAGACCAGTCTTGACAAACAAAACAAAAGCGTGTGCCCTTCACACCAGGTTGGAATGTTCCCCAGCCTGAGAACTTTCTGAACCTTACAGTCGAGTTTTCCCTGAGGCTTCACCATGTTGATACAATCAATTACTAACTCAACCCCTATCTACTTTCTCTTCCCTAGAGACAGGAAGAGTGGAGTAAAAACTTTCAAGCTCTGAAGCATGTTTCACTCTTTCTGATGACTAGATCCTCTGTTGGGGTCCACCAAACATGCATTAGTTCAAAAGATGCTCCTATCATCCAAAATCAAAGGGGTCAGAGTGTTGTGTCAGGAACTGGGGCAAAGAACAAAGATTAGAACAATAAATGTCCCTAGTGCTCCTGTCACTTAGGAAATAGCTAAGGTTCAAGGAGATCTATGTTACAGCCTTTGTTGTTAAAGCTTTCTGAATTAGAGTTTCATGCTGTATAATTGGTCATATTCTTAATCTTCCTGGTCTCTCAGACTTCTGTTGATCCTTCATTGTCATGGATAGAAATAGTCCAGCAAGGACCCAACCTCTGTCTCTATTCCTGGTCTCTATTTTGCTTGTATTTGAGCAATATTTGCACAGCTTCTTTCTTAAATTCCTATCTTAGCTCCCGTCTTCACTTGTGTGTGTGTGTGTGTGTGTGTGCATGTGTGTGTGTTTCAACATCTACTGAATTCTAATGGGATGGCCAATGTTTCACCTTTGATAATATATGGACCTTGTGGCTTTCTCTGTGGCCTGCAAATATAAGGTACTCTGTTCTTACATTCATCTTCCAAACACAATTGCTCCTGGAGGTAAATTCGAACTCCGTTTTAAAAAGTGAACATTCGTTTACTCACAGAAAGGGTTTGATAGGGAGATATGCTCCACTAGCACCATTCAGACTGCCTCCCTGCCCATTTACAGCCCTTCTTGATGAGCACTAGGAGGCAGGCATCTACGTCACTGCTGTCTTATGTGACTCATTGTAGTCAGCTCCTAATCCATTGGTCTTTTTAGTGAGCTATAAAAATATTAAGAGAAAGATTTATGAAAAAACAAAGTACAGCTGGGTGGTAGTTGTGCACGCCTTTAATCTCAGCACTCAGGAGGCTGAGTCAGGTGGATCTCTGAGTTCGAGGCCAGCCTGATTTACAGAGCAAGTTCTAGGACAGCCAAGGCTACACAGAGAAACCTTGTCTTGAAAAACTAAACCAAAACAAAACAAAGTATAGCTTTTAGAGTATAGCTATGGGTGACCTCTCTCAAAGTAATCCTATGCTACTGACTTAGGCTCAGTCTGACAAGAACTTGAGAGCCCTAATATTCTCATCGCCAGTTTATTATATGTGAGAATGATAAAAGGAGACTATTGGCTTTCCATTTTATGTTTATTTCAAGAATCATTGCCTCACCCATCTCACTTCCTTTGGTCCATCTAGTTCTGGTACTGTAAGTTCCTTTAAAGGTGTGTAGGCATACAGCTTTCCCCCTCTTGCTTAGTAGAAAGAGATCAGTGTTTACTTATTAATGGGATGATGACATCTCAGACAGACAGGAAGGATTAAGTTTTGTTCTTCTCCAAAGCATTTTTACTGCCTTCCTCAATCTAGGTTTTTAGACCACATCCCTAGGAAAATGGGCATTTACATCTGATCCTAGAGCATTGCCATTCTCGTGATTCTAGTTCCTAGACCTTTTGAGACAAGTGAGGATATATCATGTATTCTCAGCCATTAGATCCTGCACTAAAATAATAAAAGCTTACGGCATTGTTCAAGTTGCAAAAACAGAGCCCCAGTAGAAGTTGTTGGAAAAGGTAAGTAGCCTTAGCACGGGGAACTTTCAATGCTTAGGGTATTCATGAGGAATGCGGAGAGCTGAACTTGGCCCTGGTTTACTCCTTATGAAATCATAAAGTGTCAGGACAATGGTGTAAGGGAACCGACTCTTGAATATTTCTTTAACTGAGGAGACAAAAACCATGCTGACTCCTTCTGCCTGCCTTGGGTCTTGGGAAGCAGAAAAACATCACGCAGAGCATGGAGGAGTCCCAGCTGCAAAAGAGATTAGTTTGAAGAAAAATAGGTTTGAAGAAAAAGTTCAGTTTCACAGGAATCCAGAAAGAAAGGAGTAGGGGCATTACAGCTTAGTCATAGAGTATTTGGCTAGCATATATGAGGCTTTAATCCCCAGTGCTGGGGGTGGGGGAACCTTAGGGAGGGGAGGAGAGGACATTTTATCCAGAATACAGTTTTAGCAGCTTAGTTGAGATTGGCAGCAAAGTGGGCTGGACAAGGAAGTGTTCTTTATGGATTCAGATCAGATGAGTGACGTCTCAGGTCAGCTCTGGAGTGCTGCATCTGATGAGACTTTGGACAGGCGCCATATTCCTTTGGCAAATGGCATTAGATATGGCTTTGTGGAGTGGGGTATACACAGCTATTACAGCCGGGTGGAGCTTCTGGGGGAACGAGCTCCCTGAAGTTAGGGAATTCAAAAGTGATTTCAGCTAGAAACAAAACTAATGAATATACCCTAGGTTCTAATGTTTCCCCAAGAACTCCCATGAATTCTATGAATTCACGTCTTTAATTTTTGTGTATTCTTTTAAAATCATGTTTTAAATTCTTACCGTTTGGCCTTATTTAAGAGTAAATGCTTTTATTGTCTCTTAGAAGGAGATATAAGTAAAAATAAAATATGCTCATAAGATAGTAAAGAAAAATGAGTTTAGCTACATGGAATTCTACTTCATGTATAATTACATGGAAACAAATTTCTAAATAATTTTAATTTTTTTGTGCTGCTCTGTACACCTGCATGTCCATGCATATTTACTTCCCTGTCCCTGCGCATGTGGAAGCCACAGGTTGACGTTAGCTTTCTTCCTTTATTACTCTCTGCCTGATTTCTTGAGACAGGGTCATCAACAATTCATTTTCTCCCGTGCATGTGCTGAAAAGTTGCGTGGTGCCATAGATACTCTGAAAAACGAAACATTACTTTGTTGAAGCAAAACTAAAATTATACAGTAACGATCTGTAAGATTCTAGTTGTTCGGGGGGAAAAACAGTAAATCACGCTTTTCCCTTCCTTTTCTTCCCATCCAACACGCAGTCTCTCAGCAAAGCTTGAGGTTTTCACCTCAGTTTCTTTCACATCAAGTTTCCACCAATACTGTCTTTGCCCAAGCCTTGAAAGGAACATTTGCAATGTTCTCTTAATTCGTCTTCCTAATTCTGCCCTTCCTTTTCCACATTTTTAATCCATGGCCAGAATAGTCTGGTTAAAGTGAGATGCTACCATGCTGTTTGCCCTGTATTTCTTACTTGGCTTAAGATCAAGACAAAACAAAACAAAACGAAATGCAGTACTTACTATGGTCTACAGGGCTGTGCTAAACCTCAGAGCCCTCTGAGCTCAACAGCTGCCACACCCCAACTTTATCCTTCACCTCCTTACTACTCACTGACTATGACAGGCTTCCTTGGAACTTTCCCCCAACTGTCTTCAAGGCTTGGTCTTGCCCTTTATAGAGTAATATAATTTCTACAATATCTTTCACACTCATTTGATCTCACTGTGTTTCTTTCTTCCCAAAGGCAGACACTGTCCAGTTCATCATAGCTCTTAACCATCCTTCTGCCTTACTCTTTTGCCCCTAGTTATAGAGAATCATTGACTTTTCCCTGGAGTTTAGCCTAGTGCCTGCCATGCTGTTTTAGAATACTTGTTGACTACATCCTGAATTAGGTAAAAATCAGGGTCGATCTCCTATGTAGTTGAAGTAGAAGAAAACAATAGGGGAATGGGAAGAAGCTCAAAAGTTATGATTACTCTTCTCTGTTTCTTCACTTCTTCACCAAAGCCCATTTTATTTACTCTTTCATTGACACCTTTTTTTTTAGATTTATTTTTATTTTGTATGTATGAGTGTTTAGCCTGCATGTATGTCTGTGCACCACACTTGTGCCTGGTGGCTGAGGAGGCCAGAAGAGGGCATTGGATCCCCTGGAACTGCAGTTACAGACAGTTCTGGCACTGTGTAAACGCCAGAAACCAAATCAGGGCCCTGTGGAAGAGCAGTCAGTGCTCCTAAACACTGAGCCATCTCTCCAACCCCTAAAATTTGCATTCCAAAGTTTAAAGGAAGAGTTGCTGTCCCTTTTGGCCACGGCTGCTCCCATGAAGAGGATATGGGCTTCAGGACAGCCATGGATTGGGTGGTAACAGAATCATAGTTCCTAACAAGATCTGATATATATGCATGCTATACCTTGAATCAACATGTTTGCCAATGGCTAGTCATGGGGGGAAATGTCCTTTTATATATACAGTTGTTGGTCTCTTCCTTCTAAGGCATTGAGAAAATAGACATACATACACACATTAATCACTGGGATTATATTCCCTGAGGTCGTATCATAGCACAGATAAAGTCTTTCTCCAGTTGTGGCTATGGTGATAGTTTCTTTTCCAGGTCACGTCATTTTCTTTTTTCTTTTCTTCTTTTCTTTCTTTCACTCTCTTTCTTTCTTTCTCTTTCTTTCTTTCTTTCTTTCTTTCTTTCTTTCTTTCTTTCTTTCTTTCTTCCTTTTTTTTATACTTCTGGTTTGCTGACTCATTTCTTGTGTTTCATATTGTTCTTTCTATCTACAATGCCTTCTCAAATCATGAAATTTAACTGGAGAATTTTCTTACGGGCATATTAGTAGGGCATAGAAGTCCAGATTTTAAATATAGTGATTATTGCTATAGATTAATTTGCATTCTAAATCACTCTATTTTACAGGTTTTTTTCAGAACAGTGGTGATTCTTTTCCTTACCATTACCTAATAATTAATACCTAAGGACTCTAGAGATTTAGATTAGATAATACACACAGATCTCTTAAACAGTAGCTGGTATCTAGTTAGGCATCTGCTAACGTTAACATTATCATTTACTTCAGTAGTAAAGTGGCATTGTCCAAGTCATGGCAATGTGTTCTGACATCTGTGTTCTGTTGCTCCTCTATATTTTGGAATATATGTATATATGAATACGGGTGAAACCTCATTCTGATTGTTTTTGCCAGAAAAGTAGTAGATGGATCAAATCAAAAAAGCAAAATAATTTGGATACATAATTTTCATGACCATTTTTCCTGTAACAGTCAAAGAAAGGGCTCACTGTGAGTGTTGTCTCAAGCCTCTTGGGACTTGCTGTTTTAGATATTTTCTATCTATCATGCTACATTTGCTTAAAATTTTAGTTTGGCTCCACATAGCATTCATTGGACAACAACTATTGACTGTTTCTCAGGACCAGAGTGCTCACTCACACAGTATCCCTATCCGGGGAGCTCAGCATTTCTGGGATGTTTTGCTTTGGGACACATCTTCCAAAAAGCCTTCTGAAGCCATGGGAACATATCAGTCTAACATGAACAAATAAATGCCAGCTCATTTCTGGATTTGGCTCTAAGTCAACAACCTGTCCTTATTTGACCCCATATGGATCTTAGTGACGTCAGTAGGAGTTTTAAGGGTGTGTCTGAGAAAGACTTCTGAACATGGCTTGCATTACTTCTAAATATAAGCACATGTAGCCAAGAAGTATGGTGCTTATGTGTTCCTCAGTCTTCCACATGCTGACTGCTGTGGAACTGGTAGGAATAATTGTGTCATATAGATCCTCAGAACAGGAGAAGGGGCGAGCAAGAACTTAAAAATTATTAGATCTCACAGTAATCTGTGGCAATTATCCAGCCACCAGATTCTAGAATCTGTCTAAAACCATAAATACTACAATGGCATTCCATTGACAAGGATATATGTATGTGTATATGTGTGCATGTGTGCATATAATTTTATATATAATTTAATATAGATATTATTTAGGAAAGTTCTTTGACTTATCTATGCCAAGGGTCACTCAGATGGTTAGTGATTTAGCCAGGACTAAGAGTTGAGCCTTCTTTTACTGCTGCTCTACCTAATTGTGAAGTGTCTGGTTTGGTTTTCAACTTCTATAATATGGTGAGCTATTTGTGTGGGAAGTCTCAGGATTGTAAGGTGTTTTTTTAATTTAATTAATTAATATAGTGTGTGGAGTATTCGGAGGTCAGAGGACAACTCTCACAGGTCAGTTCACTTCTTCCACCATGTAGGTCCAGGGGATCGAATTCATGTTGTCAAGCTTGGTGGCAAGTCCCTCTTTCCACCGAGCCCCCTTGCTGGCCCAGCAATATGATGCTCTTTAAGGCCAGGCAGAGCTGATAAAGAACCAGGAAAATGATTTAATTTTACATGAAAAAAAATGTGATTCTTCTAAACTCAGGGAATTCCTTTCCCCTATTAAGTTTTCACCAGGGCAAATTGCATCTTTTGTTCACAAATGCTGTGTAAAGTTCTTAAGAATTAGTCACTCTTGTATTTGGTCACTGCTTTAGGTTCCTCTCTGCAGTCCTGCTCTTGAGAATAGAGGGAAAGAGGCAAGAGTTAAGCAACAGCCAATAGGAAGCTACTCATCTGCACTTATGCTATAGAGACAGAATATACAACTATGTTATTGTGTCCTTTGCACAGTTAGTTATTACATGTCCACTCATACAGAAGCTACAGAATTTTCAGGAAGGAGGGAACCTTAGAAACCATTAAGTGAGAAGCTGACAGAATGGACACTAGCCGAAAAGCATCCCTGTAGGAAGATAAGATGCTAATTTTTAGAGGCACTCAGCAGTTGGAAAATCAATTTTTCTTAACGTTGAGAATTATTGAGTGGCTAGAAAAGCATCTTACTCTATGAAATATGGTCACTGTTTAGTGCCTTTCCATTTTATTTACTATTTAAAGCATACAACAGCTAGTTAACCAACTACTTATAAAATATATTTAATGTTTAGAGGCACTCAGTGTGGTTATAAAATGATTTTAAGGGTATACAAAAATGGTACATTAACCACATTTCATGAACTATGGTTCCCTCTGGAAAAACAAAAACATTTTCCCTGGCATCCTGCGGCATCTCATCCTGAAGTTTGTAAATGGCCCAGGCTGCTCAAACCGGCTGCCTCACTGGCTTTTGATGCCAGCCACTTTAGAGCACACACCAGAAAGATCAATATAACCCGTACAGAAGTGATAGAGCACCGTGCACTCAAAGGCTGTTAGAATCTCCAGTAAAGAATGGCTTGACAGATGCAGTGAAATTAAGCAGCATGCACAAAACCCCAGCAGAGAGATGGTATAGCTGTAGTCTTTCCTCTGGACATGGTAGATTGATGGGTGCATTGTAACATAAGATGTATTAAGGTGAGACCTGGCCCCTGCCATGTATATGCATTAGTGAGTTTACGGCCTACAAAAATGTGGGGAGAGTCTAACAAGGGTGTCATAAGAACGGAGCCTTTTTCCAAATGGAGAATTATGATAAGGTGGACACAAGGAGACTCAATGTCAACTTGAGAGCAAAGCGATGTTCAAATATCTTTATTTCCAGAGAGCATCCCAGACCCTGAACATGCTCTGCCACAAATACCTATTTTCACCCCTGAAGTTCCACGGCCCTGATTATTGACAAAAAGCGTTGGAAACCTGCTTTCAAGTCCAGCTGGAGGTGATGATGTTTGGTTTGTTTTGTTTACCTTCCTTGTCTGCTTCATGTGGCTTGTCAGGGCCATCTAGCCTAAGATTTTGCTGTACAGGGAAAGGATGCAAAGATGGACCGAGAGAAACCTTGTGCAATATCATTCTTTAGTTTATTATTTACTTGGTTAATAGTTAAGGGGAATCTTAGTGGTAACTAGTTCCAGGGAAGAAAAACTAAATTCTAAGTGGCTAATTGCTTGAGGCTTACTACATACAAATGTGAATGCCTAAAACCTTCCGAGAGGCTCAGTGGTAGTTATGCTCCCGTGATTTTTAAGCTTTACTTCCAGGAGACTTCTTAGGTGGTCAAAGTAAAGATGAGGGAAAGGTCCACTTAGGCTTCTGTCACGAAGAGCAAAGAGCAGCCACCTTGGTATTTGCCAAGATCTTCAAAAGCCTCCCAAAAACAAACAAACCTATTTTACCAGTACCTAACTCATCACTGTGTTTTCATAAGAGCCTGACTAATCTAACAAATAGGAAATGCTGGCTCAAGGCTTCTGGAGCCATCAAGTCCTTCCTACATTGGAAAGACATTGGGAAGCCCTTGAAGGTCACAACTTGATGATACAGTTCCTAGTAACACAGATGGAATCAGAAGACTCAAGACTGCTTCTCATCCCACCGTACCTTGGCAACTCAACAGTAACAGTTAATTTACTACAGTTCCTTTAACTAGTATGCCATGTTCCACTTTCACCAAAACATTCAAACATGCACTATAAGCAAGCAAACAAACAAAACTACAGTTTGGAAAGACAAAACAAACATCAGACAGACACAAATATGATGGGACACAAATATGATAGGAATGCTGGAAATACCAGTTCAGGAATTTAAAGAATAATGCTTAATAGTCTAAGGCCCTAATTGGAAAACAAACAGAGACAGCAGGCCTGGGGAGATGGCTCAGTGGGTAAAGTGCCTGCCTTGTAACTTTGAGGACCCAACTTCACATCCCAACAACACATACAGAAGCCAGATGGGAATGGTAGCCCACGTGTATCCCGGCAGTCAGGGTGCAGGGACAGAGAATTTTAGGAGCAAGCTGCTTAGCCGGCCTAGCTAAAATGAGGAGCTGCTGACTTCACAGGACACTCAGCCTCAATGCAGAAGGTGGAGAGCTACTGAGGCAGTGCCCAGGGTCTACTTCTGGCCTCCACGTGGATATGTGCACTCACCCACATATCTGGTTACACATGTGAACACCTG
>LZPO01067147.1:27341-38030 GCA_001675575.1 Neotoma lepida
TGGACTTGGTTCTCTCCCTCCACCTTGTGGCTTCTAGGGATCATTCAGGTCCAAGGCTTTGCATGGGCGCATGCTTTACCCCCTGAGCCATTTCCCTGGCTCCCTGCCTTCTTGTATACCAGCACTCAACAATTAAGAGTTTTGATTTCCAAATATGCCACCATTTACATTAGCATCCCCCAAAATGAAATGCTTAGGCATAAATTTAAAAAAATATCTTTAAGACGTATATGAGGACCCCCACTCCTAAACTGAAGAACTGAATACATAAGAGTCTATGTTCATGGGCAAAAAAATTCCATATTGTCAATATATTCTAGATTGGTCTATAGATTCAATGTAGTCCACTGCATATCGCAGCAAGCACTTAGGCAACTCTCTTCCTCTCACTCTGTGTGTGTGTGTGTGTGTGTGTGTGTGTGTGTGTGTGTGTGTCTGCATGTGGAAGCCAGAGAACAATATCCAAAACATCCAATGTTGTTACTCAGGCACTGATTCCCCACCTTTTCTTTCTTTTCTGACACAGAGTAGTCATTAGATTAGAACTTAAACTCACCAAGTAGTCTGGACTGGCTGGCAAGTCCCAGGGATCTGCCTATCTCTGCCTCCCCAGTGTCAGAGTTACAAGTGTGCACCATTACTTCTGGCTTTTCTTTTTTCTTTTCTTTTCCCCTCCCCTCCCCTCTTTTCCCCTTTCTTTCTCCCCCACACCCTTTCTTCTTCTTCTTCTTTTCTTTTTTTTAAATCTCTGGCCTTCAAACACTTCATAGATTTAGCTATCACCAAAATCCTCAAGACCATGTCTTAAATTTTACATAGAGAAATAAGCAGGGTAGCCACCACAGTATTGAAGCACTATGTAAGATGGCTTGATAACACTCGTCTTCTAGAATTAGACTAGAACTGCAGCCACCAAGAGAGTGTGACACATACGAAAGAACAGACAAACAGGCCAATGGAACAGAATAGAGAGTCCGAAAATAATAGCTACACATCTAGTCAAATTATTCTTTGGTAAAAGAGCAAGGTAATACAAAGGAGAAAATAATGTTTTCAATAAATAGTCCTGACACGGACACACATGTACACAAATATTTTACAATCCTTGCAAAAACTCTCTCTGCACTGATAACAGCTCTGATTCATTGTCAATTGGAATGAGAAACTGTGTGGTAAACTTAGCAGACAGTTTGGCTAGGTTTCTCTTGTTTGTTTTGCAGCGTTGGGGACTGCACCTCTGGTCTCCTGCATCCTTGGAGTGCATCCCATGGCTAAGCTACGTTCTCAGCCAGGTAGTCTCTTACAAAACTTAACATAGCTGCATGCCACAACTCTGCAACAACATCCTCAACACTTCCTCAGATGATCTGAAACCTTACATCTGNGCAAAAACCCACACACTTGCACACAGATATTTATAACAATATTTATTCATAATTTCCCCAACTGGGAAGCAACTAGGATTTTCTTCAGCAGGTGAAACGGGAAAACAGCAATGGAACATTAAGCGGATACAATTTTATCCAGTGCTAAAAATAAATGAGTTATCAGGCCATGAAAAGACACGAGGGAAACATACATGCACATTACTATGTCAAATATGCCAACCATAAAGGTTGTATACCGTATGAATTGATGAAACAATCAATGTATATAATTATGGATACAGTTATGGATTCTTGGTTCCCAGAGATTTGGACGAGGGAATGATGAAAAGATGGGGTGAAATGATTTTTTTAAGGCAGTGATTTTCATGGCAGACACGGGAAATATTTGCCCGGACCTAAGGGATGCTGCACATGGAGAAGAAATGCTAAAGTAGACCGAGTTGGAGCCATAATGACTTAGTGAAGGAAATTCACCAAGGACAACAGAGGGCCATGTGGTGCGTGATGATGACAGTGAAGAGGTTGGGGCTGTGCCTACATGGATTCAGGGAGTTTGCCGAAACCTCTCTGTGTTTCCCATGCCAGTTTACGGAAAACCCAAAATTGTTCTAGAACATCTGCCCCAGGCTCGTGCAAGCAAGCATCACAAACAAAACAAAACAAAAACGACGTGAATGCAGGTGTGGGGCTATCTGGGAAAAAGTGGTTGAATGGGGAGGAGAATGAGCGGGTAATGGGGGATGGTAGGAGAATACACTCTCCAAAATACATTCATATGAATGTACGGAACTTCTGAGAGATAAAACTACAAAACAAAAGATGTTAGGCATTTGATGAACTTAAAAAATGGAGATCATAATATTTTAGCAAACAGATCTCTTGTATTACATTAGTGACTACACTTTGTAAAGGACAATGCTATTTTCAAACTGACAAACACAACCACAGAGTCTCCACTACAACTTACTGTGAATGTCTGGAGATTAAGTTCTACTAACACATGCTGGAACCGATGGTAACGATGAAGTCCATGGAGTTCTGAATCAACATTTTTACTTTTGCTCAAGGAAAAGTGTCAACAGAGATTAGTGCTTTAAGATTCCATGTCTATGCCGTCTCTCTTTCTAACGAGAGGGGTGCTTTTTCATGTGGACGAGTTCCAAACAAATGCTAATAGATTTAAGTGCATAGTGAGGTATTCCGGATCTGGGCTTCCTCCTCAAGAAATGGCCAAGAAAACTAAACAGCCTTCAGGTAGGGTTGCTGAAGGCCATGCTACATAATCAGGTAGCTTTAAGGCCCCTGTTGGCAGACGAACCTGGGTCTAGCCCTGGAGACCTTGCTTCTGCATGTGCTTAGGTTCGTCGATGACTGTGCCTTCGATGGGATCTGTGTGGCTCACTGTGGTGCCGGGAAGGGTAAGGGGAAGACTCTCTGTTTCGGTGATGGGTATAGACTCTGCGGATGGGGCCTGGCCTCTGTTCACGATCTGTAGAGTGGGTTTCCCTGGTACATCCATGCCCGTGCCTCCCGGAATCTCTGTGGCACGGCTGGTGCTGGGAGGATGGAGAGGACCTGGGGTCGTCTCTGTGGCTCGTCAGGTTTCGAGGGTGAGAGGNNGATCTCTGAGAGCTGTGGCGGTGGTGCCTAGGAGAGGAAGAGCGCCTGGAGACAGAGGGTTCACGCTGCTCCCATCTGTGGTGGTCTCGTCTGTGGTGGTCTTGAGGCTGCCTTCTGTCTGCTCTTCTATCTGCCCGGTCTGGCTGTCCTTGGGCTGGGACATCCCTGATCCACCTGCCCACGGGGTTGTGTCTCGGGAGGACCACGCCCCAGGCGTCTGCCACGTGCGCCAGCAGCAGCTGCGAGAGGTAGCGGTGCGCACGCTCATCCCAGTGGACACCATCGCTCAGGCGGTGCTGCCCTGCATGGCGGAAGTGAAAATGGAGGTCGAGCACATCGAAGCCACGCCTCACCGCCTCCACTGAGCTGTAAAAGTTGGCCTCCATCACGTCTTCCCGCATGCGTGAAGGGCAGGCTGGTGCATCAGGCAGCACGAAGCCTCCGGATACGACCTCGGCCACGGGCATGGTGGTATTCCACACCAGGAGGCAGGAGGATGGCAGCACCAGATCCAGGCATCGGAACAGCCTCTCCAGGTCTTCTCGGTAGCTCCTGCGGAAGTTGCGTCCATACCTGGACAAGTCCCAGAGGCACGAGTTCAAGACCACCAAGTCCGGGGCATACTCGCCCCAACGGAGCTGCTGCAGGATGTCCTCGACGTAAGACGAGTAGGCACGNGTGAGGAAATAAAAGCGCACCAAATGGTGGCCCGAGCAGAACTGGCGCACCTCGCGGTAGTGGGTACCATTGTGCATGTGTCCCCACCTACCGCCCTCCAGCAGCACGTCGTGCTCGAAGCTCAGCTCACCCTTGCTCTTCAGCTGGCTAGAAGACAGCAGGCAGTCCTTCTGGAGCAGGAGCACCAGGTCCTTGTACACTGCGCGCTGGATGGAGTCCCCCAGAATGACGACGAACTTGTTATGGAGCAGCTGCCGGACTTCGTGAGCTCGGAGGTGGGGCATGATGGCTTCCTCTGGGAAGTCTCGGAGGGAGCTCCGAGGAAGCTGGGAAGCTCACAGAAAGGCGCTGGGTGCGGTCTTCCAGCCGTGGGGCGAAGGACAGCGAGCTCGAACTCCCCGTGTTCACAGGCTGCCTCAGCCGGTTTGCCACAGCCCACGGCGTGACCTCTGAACCCTGGAAAGCATTGCGTGAGTCCAGGCTCCACCTGGTGGAGGCGAGGCGCACCAGCGCAACCAGGAAGCCCCGGCCCCCAGCTTGGATAGTGCAGGCGGATGTCTCATTAGTGTCCACAGCTCCAACTAGAACGCCTTGAGGATGCTCACTTTTGCTATTTTGTTTACCGCAATCCTCACTTTAGTTGCTATCTATCTATCTATCTATCTATCTATCTATCTATCTATCTATCTATCTATCTATTTTTATGGTTCCACTGTGGAGAGAATCTGTTCTGGAGTGTAGAACCCAGCCTGGCGCTCACTGCCATGACACTGCAAGCCATGATTGGCGGAACATTCGGTGTGTTGTAAGAAATAATAGAGATTCCCCTTGTACCTTTTACCAGCTTTCCTGTAATCATGGAGTCTTTGAGGTCTATGGTATCTTTTTGTACCAAGGCATACAGGCTATTTCCCTGTATGATTCTCATTGGTGTGAATAATGGTTTTTTTTGTGAATAACACTTTTTATTTCTTTCTAGGTTGTCATATGCATAGCCTGAATATGTGGAACCCCAAATCTTTCATATACTTACTCAAGCAAGTCTAACCCCAGAAAGTGAAAAAAAAAAAAAAAAGACTTTCTTTTTCTTCCAAGGTACCCTTGTGGATGCTATTAAGCCCCATGGAATTTGCTTTAAATTTCCCTGGTCACTGGGTCATCTTAGACCCCTTAACAGGTGTTTGGGAAACCCAGTGGGATAGTGTTTCATTTGGGAGCCAAGAGAAACCAGAGNTTTAGGGCACAAACCTGGGCAGATATGTGAAGAACTGTTAGGTTTGGTTCTGAAGTTTAAAGTTGAAGTCTGAAATCACCGTTGTCTCTGTGCCAGGAAGGAAGGAAGTCAGAGGAAGAGGTCTTTCCTTTCAGTGTGGTTCTGTGAGTGAAATTGCCCCCTGACGGTTTTNCATAGTGTACATGTTGCTTTAGGCAGGTAGAACCTGTGATGTTCTTCTTACATCTTCTTAGGGTATTCTGAGCTATGCTTTCCTACTGTTTTCTCCTGTAAATCCAGTTGTCTTTTCTCTTCTAGTATTTTCTCAAACTGTCATGGAAAATCTCCTTATTTTTTAGCACTACAGTTTTTCTTTTAAAACTGTGCCAAAAATAAATAAATAAACTAAAAAAAAATAAAAATAAATAAATAAAACTGTGCCTATGATTTCAGTGTCGCCAGGAATAACAAAGAATCGTGCTTGTCTTCCATCTATAAGTGACTCCATTAAGAAATAGGGAAAGAAACAATTTATAAGGTGATTTTCACAATATGGCACTGTATAACTTTATGAATACCTTTTCATGTATTATTTTTATAGAATATGGAAAACTATTTCTTATTCTAGTAGTCTTTTAAAATGACCTTCCAGATATCTCTTTGTACTTTGGTAAGCACACACATTTAAAAAAAAAGAATAAAGGAAGATTATGTCCATAAACTCTNTGTGTTTGTGGATAATTTGGATCCAAAGTCCAACTAGCTTGTCTTCCCCTTAGCTTTGAGGAGTCTGCTATAACAATACTTAAAGCAGATTTGGTCAAATGTTAATATCAATATATTTTGATTCACATGTAGTGAAATGCAAATTTCAAATTAACTTTCAACATTTACATNTTTTTCACTAAATNAAGAGGATAGCATATCCAGTTGGTGAGATAAAGCTTTCTTGAGATGGACAGGAAATATAGATGAATAAGTATGTCCCCTCTATTTAAATAAGTAATCTAGANTCATAAAAACAGAACCAAAACAAAGTGGGGAGAGAAAAGNATATGGATAGAGGTGGGTAGCCACACCCATATATGGGTCTAAGCCAAGAGTGGCTGGCAGAGTCAGATTTCAAATTTCNCTNNAATAGTTTCACTCTTAAGTTCTTCTGAGAACATCATTCTGGTTGTAGGAGTTCAGAGTTAACCATGTTAATGGTAAGAAATGTGTGAAAGAAAAATAAGGCCCTAAGAAGGCACAAGGACTGANAGTGTAGATATGGTTAATGAAGAGATGCCCTCACTGGCCAGAGAGGCCTTTGCTGACTCTTCTTGTCCTGCCCTCTTCCCCTCTTGCCAGCAGTTTCTATACCCTGCTTTATTTTTCTTCACTGTTACATGACATTTTATTGTTATATTTTATTATTATATTAGCATTTTCTTATTCCATNAGCTGTAAACTCTNTGAGAAAATGACTTGTTTCCNTTTGTTCATGTTCCCTCAGCTTTTAAAATGATTTTCACTGTGTAGCCAATAAGTCAATAAATGTTTGTGTGATGTAAACAATAAACCAAGGGAATTCATTATTGGAAGAGCTCTTTAAAAAAACTGCCNCAAACACCCATCTAATGCTTGTATTACCTAAGTAATACTTCTGCTGCACAGTCATCCAGTCTGTGTTCTCATACTCNTTCATGTGTCATAGTAGTGGGGAACAGCTTTCCCTGAGAGTTTGTTCTGTCCCCAGGAAACATCAGCTGAGTATGCCTGTACTTCTAGAATGTGTACTCAAGATACTGTCTTGAAACAAGAAAGGGAGGAAGGGAAGAAGGAAGGAGAGGGAGATGAAAAGAAGGAAGAGAAGAGTGAAAGGGCAGGAAAGGGAAAGAAAACTGGACTATNAAAAGTCTGTGATTTGGGGCCATGTCTGGGTCCATGGTCCTACTGCAGCTGGAGTCCGTGTTGATGTCCATGGCTAGTGTTACCATTGAAGGCCATGTGGATATCTGTGGTCTGTGCTGCAACCTGAACCCATGTTGATATCCTANGGCTGTGCTGCTGCTGAGGGCCACGTGGATGTGAGTGGCTTGCACTGCCATCTGAGACCATGTTGGTATCTTTGGCCTGTGCTGCCAGCAAGGGCTATAATGGGGTCCTGTCCAGTGGCAGNGGGCTGTGTTGACATCCATGGTCTGTACTGCTTCCAGAGACCATGCTGAGGCCCGTGGCATATGCTGACCCTGGAGACGGTGTGGATGCCTGTGGCCCATGCTGTCTCCAGAAACCATGTGTAAGTCTATGGTCCATGATCAATCACACTGACTGTAAAAGGCAAGGAAGCTACTTTTGCCATGGTACTGATGAGTGCAGACTCACAGTTGAGGAAGAGGGATGTGGAAGGCTTCTGTGACGACCCCTCCCCCAGGAAAAAAATACCAGCCTAGACAGAAAGTCATCAAAGAGAGCTCTTAAAAATTATGATAAGGATGCTGAAGTGTAGGTCTCCACAATTGATGGCTTCTGGCGGAGGTGCAGGTAGGGAAGACTCAGTTTTCTTTAAGGGGCGGCCACTGGGAGTTTGTCCAAGTTCCANTGAGTATATGGACAACACAGATTGGAATATTTTTTCCCTTGGGGNGAGTCCCAAGCGTGGGGGGCAGAGCTGGGAGGACCGGNAAGTGAGTGTGCTTGGGGTCCATGAAATGAAATTCCCCAGTCAATAAAATATTATGAAAAAAGTCTGATTTTTAATACCCTGTTTTATATCTTGAGATATTGGAGAATTGTCATAATTATTCTCCCATNTGACTNTCTTTAATGTTATCTGGATACCATTAGTCTCTGTGTNCTTTTTATATTAGCCTTAAATCTCTTCCATTATTTACAATACCTTTCTCTCCCGAAAGGACTGAGTTTTGACACAGAGTCTCTGTCCTGCACATTCGGGGATGGGGATGAGTAGGGAAGCAAGCATATTTTTCACTGCGTGTATGTCCCTTATTCTTATTTGGCTTGTTGATTGAGCAGTGCTAGCAAAACCTTCATATTCAAGTTGTCGTTTTATCAGTTACTAAAGCCAGGCCNGCCTTGGGGGTTGGTTCTGATGAAAAGATCTCTTCTGTAATTCTAATTAGTCCTCTCAGAATGCATCACAAGACATCTGGCATTCAAAAGCAAATCCAGTTTTCCAGGTGTGGTTTGATCAACACAACCCTGGATTTGGATTATATCACCTCTTTTGTGAAATNAATGCTACCTAAAATCTAATCTGCTTTTTCTGGATAATCCACCGCTCTCGTGACTCATTTTGCCTTTGCCTTCTACCATANTGTCTGAGTCACTTTAATACATGATAAATAGTAACTTCCTTGTCCTAAGTCTATGCCTCTGGCCTTTTNATTTTGGGAACAAATATAAAGACTTTTTACTGNTAAGCTGATTCCGTTGTTCCTGTTTGTCAAGGTCTTTNACTTCATTGCTGTAACCTGTTGTCGTAGTTTTGGGTTCTAACTTTGCCATCCTGGTTGCTCAATGCCTTTCTCGGGAATGTGCAAACCATGCTNGATAAACAACCCTTCTTTAGTCAGCAGTAAATAATTGCACTAGGCAGGGCAAACTGTGGNGCACATTTGCCTTCCTTCCAATTTGCATTTTCTCCAGCTCTCGGTACCTGTGGCTATAATGGTTTAACCCATCGTTGACCTTTGCCTCCAGCACACACTCTTCTACCTTTTCCAAGACCAACGTTTTGTAAATAGCACATGCCTTTGTAAAGTCTTTATGGACTAGACTTACAGGTTTCCTAGATTTGACAGCATGACCTCACAAAGATATGCAGGACATCCTCCCTGCTTCTCCCAGTCCACTCTGCCCTGCTTTGTGCTCTTGGAAGCTGTTCTCTTTGTACTGCGTTAGCTGGATTCCTTTGTCCTGAATGAACCGGAGACTGCAGGAGAGCAAAGGGAATGAAATTGTGGCCTGCATTTCATCAGATTCCTTTCTTACAGCCACACATAATATAGTATGTTTAGCATAGGATAAGTGGCTTAGCTCTTCCAAAGGCTTGAAAGTCCCTCCAGTGAACTCTCTCCCTTGCCTAAAGAGATAAAACTGGGACACTATGCAGATTCTCAGATGCCCCTGCAATCCTGCTGCGTGACATGTAAGGGTCAGAGACTTCCTGCTTGTGTGACCATATAGGGCTCTGTGGTTCCTATTTTGAAATTCATAGTCTGTTTTGAGAGAAGCCCTACAAATTATGTAGCCAGTCCTGCTGGGGGTGGTGCTGTTTTCCCTCGGTCCCCTTCCCATCCCCTAGGTTTTCCTTAACACTGCCCCACGCTTTTATGGTACACAGTTTCTCATATGTGCCATCCACTCTGACTCACGCAGAAAGAACTGTGATGAGTCAGATTTGTTCTTGTGAGGCTCTGTTGACTCCTAGCAATCATTAGTTCTTTATGTTCTCCACACCTATTCCTTTGTGTAAAAACTTCTCCAATCTTAGCTGAAGTCAATATAACACTTCACACTAATTTGCGACGGCCCCATTTGTCCCATTTTCCAAGATTGGTTAGTATTTTNTGGCATATGATTTTCTTTCCCACTGCTGTTTGGAGCTCTTCAAAGGCCACTGGCAATGTTTAATGATCTAATTTACAGGCTCTTTAGAAATCTCTAGAGAAAATTCAGACTCAGCTAACACTTCAGGTTCTCCTTATCAATACGCTTCGCCTTTTTCATCCACAGAGAGGTGAGGCTTGCTTTCTCTGTTATGGTTGAAGATATTAATATCAAACAAAGCGTCTTTCTTTGGTGTCTTCTTGAACTGATAAAAAAACTTCCACCAATTTAATACCACAAACTTCCTAAATTTGTCAATTACATGCCACGTTCTTACACCAGTTCTCCCTTGACTGCTGTTTTTATTTTGCTTTCCGACTTTTTGAGTCCCTGGAGAAGGCTAAGCTACCAACAAAGTATGAGTTAAGTTTATATTTCATTCCCTTCTAGCTCTAAGAAAAAATATTATTCCTGATTTTTTTCTTTGTAGCTGTTTTTATGCCACCCTGACTGGGGTCCTCAGAACTCCAAAGGCATTGGTTTTCAACAGAAAAAGCCTAGAGCAAGATGTGGGTATAGGGACCAAATTTGGATTATAAATCAAAAGCATGTTAGGGAAGACTTGGATGNTATATAAAGAAAAGTTGTACCTTGTCTTGATACATATGACTGTTCTGGAGACATCTGTGTGAGTTTGTACCTCACAGCTTTCTTGGTAGTTACCATGTTGCCTGCATTTGCATGCTCAGGCTAGCAGAAGGGCCAGAGATGCTTAGACCCTCTATGTGTCCCTTCAGACTCTGAGCTCAGCAACCACACTGGTTTCTTTTAACTGTCTGACCCCTTTCTTCCTCTGTGGCTTCATTATTTGTAGTTGTACTATTAGAATTGCATTTGTGTGAACTTCTGAAATCATCTTCCATCTCCCTATTTCCTGGCATAAAACCCAAATTTACCTTTTATTTTTAAAATAAAAATAAATCTTGTTCACTATTCTTCAGCCTCATCTGTGGAATATAGTTCTAGTGGGTCTTTATTCAGATGAATAAAATAAATGTTTGGTGGTAAATATTTAGAAAGGGCTGTTTCTATTGTCTTAGTCCATTTAGGCTCAGCTAATACTCATCTTCTACCTTATTAATATGGTTTTGTTATTGCTAGCTCTGTGTGATGTTTTTCTTTTCTTTGTCATTGTGCTGCAATAACAAAATACCTGAGATTGGGAAATTTATAAAG
>LZPO01067150.1:0-10887 GCA_001675575.1 Neotoma lepida
ACTATTAAAAGAGGTCATGTCAGGGGCAAAGTCTTGATGAAGAAGATGCTGTAGGATTCAGGCTTTAAGCAAAGGAGCTCACTCCGTCTGTGTCCAGGCCAGAAGCAAATCAGGCACAAAACCCGCATGTCAGCAGTACACCTCCTGAGCACCATGGAGGGCCATCTTCCTGTTCCTGTCAATTGTCTGCAGTGAAGCTACACGTCTCCTTATTTAATATGCAATTGAACTTGTTTACTAATCTCTTGGTACAACACACACACAAAAAAAAGTCCAGAAAGTTCTGAATAGAAATAAGAAAATCCATTAGGTTTCTAGCATTTTTTTTTTTTTACTGTCACTGTTTTAGGAAACAAAACAGTTTTTCTTTTGCAAATTTAGCTAATGACCAAGTAAGACAGGCCTGAGCAAAGCCTATAGTGGCTAATGTTCCCTGTACTAACTTATTGTAAAAGGAGAAAGTGACCCAATGCCATGCAATTCTGCATCTCTCATGATGACCATTGAGGGTGGAATATTCTGCAAACTTGAATTCTGAAAGTTTTTGCTTGATTCATAAATTATATACAAAGTAGTTAAAAACAGATATTGAAAATATTCATTTTGTAACAACCAGTTTGAGTTTTTTAATCTTAACAAGTGGATTAGTAAGTGTAATTCTACAAGAGGTATTGTGTCCCTTTCAGAACACTTGCAGTCCATAAGCTAAGTGAACGTAACACTTCAACAAGCTAGAGCTCTTGCACATAACCAGATGCTTCACTTATTGGAGTTTTGAGTAGCTCTGTCCCTACAGCCTGAGGGGCGAACGGAAGTAGGGCCGAGGTGAGCTGCTAGCGGGCAGAGAACAGGAGAAAGGAGCAAGAGAAAGGACACTCAACCATTAATGACTCACCTAGACAAACCTTGTCTGCATTTGGTCAGTCCCGTTACACACTTCTCCACGCTCCATAACTAACCCAAATCACTTCGGGAGAAATAATTTAGATGTCTGTTAAGGCCAAGGTCATATTCACCTCAACCCAACAACACACTGTGCCCCCATCCCTGACCACTCTAAGATGGACAAATTGGTTTAGTAACCTCTCTGACCCCTCAGTTTCCAAGGAATTGTCCAGCCATTGTACTGTTCTGCAGATCAAGTGAGATTTTAATTAGCAAAGGACACAAAGCCCTTTAAACTGTTGCTATTGCAGTTTAATAACAATAGGTTAGTTTCCTAATTCTAAAGCCCTTTCATGAGCCTAGAAAAGGAGGCAGAAGTTCCCACACAGTTTTAAACAAGTGTTTTTTAACAATGACCCCAGGTGGGACCATTACAGCTCTAACATAGCTGGATGCAATTAAGGGCTAAGCTAAAGCTCGGTGAAACTGCAGGTCTCTAGCCTTCTCCCTTGTGTTCATTCTCTGCCAAAATAGAGGAGCATACATATTCATCCATGGTAGTTACATAAATTATCCCCATTTCCTTAAGCACATGAACATAGACAATTACATTTTCATTAAATCCGATGGGGAAACGTAAACNTTTTAGAATTAAAGTTGCACATATGTTCGATTATTTCATTTTTTAAAACAGCAGTGAATTAGTATTTGCCAAAATGGAAAACAAAACTAACGTGAGTGAAAAAGAACAGGTGTTAGGGATTCAATCAATAGACAACATTGCAGGTTTTGTTTATTATAGAATTCATGAAAACTTACATTTCTCTAAACACAGAATAATCTCTGTGTATCCTACACCTTGTTTTCTGCTTTGAACCTAACAGGAACTACTGAGGACCGAAAGAAACACTAGTCAACTTACTGGGCAGCTACCAACCCCGGCTCCTAGAGGACCCTCTTCAGTCTACCTGCATCTTTCTGAGAACAGTTCCCAAGGCCCTGAGGTTTTCACGGTCTGTAATTTGAAGGGGAGCAGTCCCGAGGCCTCATCACCTCCAGTCTCTCGTCTGTGGTATCTAACCCTCTAGCATTGTTCACNTCCCCAGTTACTGCTTGTCATTTGTCTCTGGCATTGATCTGTAAATTCTACTGGGCAGGAGTTTTAATCTGAATGGTGTTTTAACATCATTGGCTTAATGTGTGTCTTGATTTTTCTCTTGCTCAGGTACACAGCTTTATTCAGTTTCCTGGGAACAGTCTAGAACTATTTTCTGTAATGGCCTCCCACTCTGACCTCCCATGAAAAAGCAATGGTTCCTGTGCAGGAGTCCTGTAAGTAGTGTATATAATTTCCACTATAATTTCCTGTTTTGTCTTTGTTAGTGATTTCTAGACTTTGTTTAAATTGGCATTACAGCATGCAGCATATGCACATGTGAACTGGCTAATCAAACCAATTAAGATGATACCTCATGCGCTTATTTTTGCAGTGAGCACACTTAACCTCCACAAACATCAAGTGTATATGCATATTATGAACTATAATAGCCATGGCATGCAATCCAGCTCCTTGCCATGCTTTTCCTAACCTAATGCTGTATCTTTGGCCAACATCTTCCCAATCTGACACTCCAGTCCTTGGAAACCACCGTTCTGTTCTCAGAGTGTGATGTTTTTGGATTCCACTTATCAGCCAGGACATGTGGTGTTTCTCTTTCTCTGCTTGGCTTACTTCATTTAACATAATGTGCTCCAGGTTCATATTGTTGTAAAAGAAAGGCAGGATTCTCTTTCTTGAAGGCTGAATAGTATTCCACTGGGTTTATGTAGGGGATTTTCCTTTTCAATTCACCAGCATTTGGACACTTAGACTGCTTGTATACCTTGGCTATTGTGAATAACACGGAAATAAGTACACAACGGCAACACGCCATTCATATCCTTGGAATATATACCCAGAGCAGTGGGAATTCTATATTTAATTTTTTCAGGAGCCTCTGCACTGCCTTCCAGAATGGCCATGCTGATGTGCATTCCCACCAGTGTGTACCAGGGCTCCCATCCCTCCACATCTCCGCTTATTATCCTTCATCTTTGGGGAACAGCCATCCTAACAGGAGGGAGGCAACACCTCAACGTAGCTTCAGTCTGTGTTCACCTGGTGGTTAATGATGTTGAACACTTTTTCACATACTTGTTGGCCATCTGTAACTTCTTTTGAGCTCAGTCTGTTCAGACCCATTGTCTGTTGTAATCAGGCTCCGTGTTATCCTGCTTCTGAGTTGCTCCATGTGCATTTGGAGTGATATATAACTTTCAAACACACCCTCCAGTTCCCAGGCTGTCTCTCCACTCTGTGGATCACTCTCTTGGCTGTGTGGAAACAAACTGCTTTGCTGTGGTCCCATTTATTTATTTTTGCTTTTGTTTCCTGTGTTTGGGAGTCCCATGAAAACACTCACTTCCCCAACTCTGTCCAGGAGTGCTTCCTCGATCTGTCCTTCTAATGGTTTTATACTTCTGGGTCATGTAGATAGACATTTCTTTTGATTTATTTTTATTTGTGAGAGGAAAATCTAATTTCACACTCCTGCAGATGGNATGTCTAATTTCCCAAGCACTTTGTTAACTTTTATTGTTTAAATTACTGTATCATTTTAGGTGTATGGGTATTTTGCCTGTATGAATGGCTGTGCACCACCTGCATGCCTGGTGCCTGGAGACCAGAAGAGGGTGTCAGATCTCCTGGAACTGGAGCTATAGTCAGTTGTGAACCACCACGTAGATGCTGGGGATCAAGTCCAGGTCCTCCGGAAGAGCAGCCAGTGCTCTTGGATCCATCTCCCAGCCTCACTTCGTTAGCTTTTAAAAAGTGTTCTCCACTGATGTACCTTCCTTTCTGGGGGAAACTGCATTAATTTCGTCTATATTTACATTTTTCCCAGTAAGTGGCCCACACATTCCATAGTCACTGGTCCTTACATGTTTATCATAATTACCATTTTTCTTGGATATTGAGTTAATATTTATTTCTTTTTAACACTCTTGATCCTATGTGTGCTTGTGAGTGTGTGTAAAAACTATTTTTATTCTCACAGAAACCAACTTTGATTTTCAGATACAATGATCTTAAAATCTAAACATTTACCGTAAATTACCTTTGGGTAGGCATCTGAGATTTTTTTTTTCCCCTGCTCTGTGATCTTTTGACTAGTGATCATTCTGTGATACATCTTTTTGAGGAAGTTTGCTCCGGGGCTTAAATTCTTTTCCATGATATCCTCATCTCGTGATATCTCAAAGAATGTTTCCTTCCTTAATTCTGCCAGTTCTTAACTCTCGTATTCGACTAAATACGAGAAGGAGTAACTGCACCTTGAAGGAGTAACTGCTTGAGAGNTCTACTAAGTAATTATGTGATGGAGTTGCTCGTTTATTTTGATACAAAAGGAATCACTATAATTATTACCTCTTGGCTTCATATAAAATATGAGGACTTTTTTAAAGACAGGGTTATCCTCCTGCCTCAGCCTCCATACATGCTCACATTACAGGCCTGAATCCCCACCCCTGGCTAACAGAATTTGTTATATTTCTGGAGAATATTTGATTACAGACATCATTACCAGGAATATGGACTTCTCTCCCAGCTCTGTTCTCTATGGTAGAGGCACCCACTCTGGAACATATTTGTGGTAAGTTGTATCTCCACAATTCCGAAAATGTTCTGTCATGAATACTAACATTTATGAATAACAGAGACTCCTTTCCATTTCCAGGCTACTACAATCAAATGGAGAATTGAATTGTTTTGGATAGTATACTATCAACAGTGAGCTGCCATTTTTGTTGTTGTTGTTTTTGCTTTATCTGGTCATGTTAAAGATGCTGATTTTGTCCATAAAAGAAAAAAACAATCTTTTCTTCCTTGGTTCATAGAACTCTGGGATGCAGCATATGTATGCAATGTGCATGGTGCTGAAATGTGATGGGAAGTCACNTGTGATGGGCAACTCATCTGGAAAGGACCCTTGGAAGCTTTTGCACTTCCTCTTGTGTGATGCTGGGTTATTCTGTGCTCTCAGACACTGTCATCAGCTTCTATAGCACTCTCAAATCAGGTTCCTCTTCTTATACCCATCATAGTAGGGTAGCTATGATGCATCTGTTTATTATAGGCACATACACTCATGATTACAAGAGTTATTACCCATAGTTAGTACTTATAATGTAGTCTGAGAGATAAGTATCAGACAATAGACTGTGAAACAGATGTCCAAAACTTGGGCTGAGTGATGAGAGACCAGAATAAAGGGAAGATGAAGAGAGACAAAAGGAGGATTATAGAATTGTCTCCTCAAGGAAATCATCATAGCAGGGGGGTATGTATTGTATTTCTGACATTGTCCAACTAAACAAGAGTTAAGTAAGAGTACTCATTCAAAAATTTTGGTGGTGCTGTGGGATTGAACTTAGGGTCTTCTGCANGCTAAGTAAGTACCCCACCACTGAGCTATACCACAGGCCTAAAGTTCTGTATATCATGAGAACATGTATGGAAACAAACATAAAGCCATTACTCAATAAAGTAGCTCTGTTCCTTTTTTTTTTTCTGAATAGTTATACATTGTACTTTAGAATCTTACTCTGGGGGTGATTGAGTTTACCAATTACAACAGAATTAAAGACAGGATTTGTTGTTATAAAATGGAAAGCAGATGGGAGTCGCAGAGGGGAGAGGGTCTTCCTTTGCTTCCCTCATCCCCCCCTACACTCTAGACACAGGGCACACATGATCACCAACTTACTGCAGGAAGCAGCTTTCAGCCTCGTTGAGAACATGGCTGCAATCACTCTCTAGTTAGATCCAAATGACTGAGTTGCCAGGTGAACTGTGTTGGTGGCAAACTCATTTTCCCTCACCTCCAGCATCCTCTTTTCCAGAGATCAAGCAATTTTCCTGGGTAATGAACTGTGGCTGCTATCAAGTGGCCTGGAAATTAAGAGGTCCAAAGTATCTTCCTAGTCCTTGTTTCCTTCTGGCAGCAGGGGACCTCTTGCTGCTACACCACCGATCTGTGTGTTCCAAGGCCGAACATGGGAGGGATGAGAAAGCAAGGGAAATTCAGGGAACACTTTCCTAGCTAATGACCATCACAGTCTGCACTCTGTGTTTGTCGGTTAGGTGATTATCTTCAGTCTGCTCTTCAGCAATGGCAGGAGCAGATGGAAGGAGAACACGCTGTGAGCCAGCGCCGTCTCCAAAAACGTGGCCTTGGGCTTTGATTTACACCGATAACAAACCAAAGTTTGGAGAAAGTGAGTATAAGGGAACACAAACTTGTAATAAGGCAGTACAAAAAAAACAAATAACGAAAATAACTCAAAGCTATGTACTTTAAAATTTTTAATACGTCTTCCATAGAAAAATGAAAAGGAAATACCTATAATAATTTACTTCATTAGCTCAGGAGAATATTTTTTCTCATGTAGTCAACGTTTTTAATCATTTTTAGTGACAATATAAGTAATTTCTTCTATTAAGCATTTTGCTATTTATAAAGTATATGATAAACATTTGATGTTTTATATGTTCAAACATTACTTTTTGCCATTTGCTAAAAATGTTTCCAGTTTGCTAATGAAAATACCTGCCAAAAAACTTCCATATTCTATGCTGTTTTAAGAAAAAAAACAACATANGTATTTATTGGTAATTCAAGCTANTAAAGGAAAAAGGTATTTATTTAACAAAAAACTAACTCACTACAAAGAAAGTGACTAAATTACACAAATTTTTACATTTAAATAATTTAAATTTTAGGTTGCATTAGATAAACATATGCTTACCCAGGAATGACTTTATCTATGAATAAAATGAAGTTCCTAAAGATGAACCAATTATCCAAACCCATACAGTAACTATGTGGAACATCAAATGAGGACGAAAATAAGGCTCTTGATGGGAATTCTTTAATGATTTGTAAGAATACCATATAAAGTATCCTAGAAAGAAAAATATGATCAAGCTCAATGGCATTTAAGAGTTATAGAATCCTGTCTTAGTTTGGGCTTCAATTGCTGTTATGATAAAAATACTATGACCAAAAGTGACTCAGGGAACAAAATTTTATTTCATTCCAGCTTGTTAGTCCATCACTGAGGGAAGCCAGGGCAGGAACTCAGGGCAGGAACCTGGAGGCAAAGACCTCAGAGCTCTGCTTCCTGGCTTGCTCAGCCTGTTCTCTTATANACCCCAGGACTGCTACCTGCCCACGGGTGGCACCACGCACAATGAGCTGGGCTTTCCCACATCAGTCACTAATAAGGAAATGCACTATGGGTTATTTCCTATAACCAACTCTTATGGAGGCATTTTCTCAATAGAGAGTCCCTCTTTCCCAACAACTCTTGACTTACATCAAGTTGATAATAAACCAGTCAGGACAAAGAATCTGGCCAAAGTCTTTCAGGTCATTTACCAGATAAATGGTCATATATGGAAATCAAGCTAGAACCCTACTGACTAGCAAACAGTGCTGGAAAGAGCACTGCAGGCTGTTGAGGGTAGGGGGAGAGTGATCAACAATCTTAGCCAACTGTGAACTTTTCAAGCTACATTACCCACATGCCAGGCAAGATGTGCCCCCCCCCCGTGTAATAGTGGCATGACTGTTGTGGGAATAACAAACTAATGATTGGATTTGAGGCCCATGCTACAGGAGAAAATGCATTATACTGCCAATCAGTGGCTAGTGTGGCCATATGTCCTAATGAGTAACTTACTGCTGCTGTTTTGCTGTGAAGTGACTGTCATTTTTTGCAGTGGTGTACCCACTGGTAAGAACACCACATTTCAGCAGAGAGTTCCACACCCATTGTCTTGCAGTGGCTAAATTCAGTGGGTCAAAAAACAAAAAATGACATGGATATGGAAGTGTCCTGTAAGGAGGAAGAGGGGAGTTAGTGGGGGTCGGGGGGGACAAGAGAGTGAGGGGAGGTGAAGGTAATCAGAATGAATTATTATGTATGTGTATGAAATTGTCGAAGAAAAATTAATAAAAATAATAAAGTATCAGTCAGAAGCCAAGCCAGTTCTCTGTGAAAACCTTCATNAAAATGTGTTAATTTCAAATTATATCAGAGTAGAGGAGTTGGTCCATGGGCAGAGCACTTGTCTGNCATAGGAAAGAACCCAAGTTTGGTCTCCAGCTTTGTAAACAACCACAAAAACCTGTAGGTGTGAATTAATTTAATACAGAGTACATTCTTCATACAGGTTCTTGTTCCATTTAAATGTTTTCTATCTGTTCTGGCTAGTTTTTACGTCAATTTGACCCAAGGTAGGGTCATCTGGAAAGAAGGACTCTTCATCAAGAAAATGCCTCCATAGGTCAGGCCCCTAAGCACGTCTGTGGGGCATTTTCTTGATTGATGATTGTGGAGGGGGCATCCCATTGTGGATAGTGTCTCCCCTGGGCTGGTGGTCCTGGGAACTGTAAGAAAGCAGGCTGAATCTTCTGTAAAAGCAGGGGCAAGCCTGTAAGCAGCACTCCCCCATAACCTCTGCCTCAGTTCCCACCTCCAGGTCTGTGACCTGCTTGAATTCAGGCCCTGACTGCTCAGTGACGGACAGACCTGAGAATTGTAGGCTGAAATAAACCCTTCCTTCTCCAGGTTATTTTGGTCGTGGTGTTTTATCACAGCAATAGAAATCAGATTACNACACCACCCTTTATAAAATGACAAGGAATTCAAATGCTTCCAGCCATTGTAAATAAGCTCCCAACTTAGAAAAAAAAAGTTAGTCATGGTGAGGCACTCTCTCATATACATCACACAGGAACACAATCCTTCTCAAAAGTTAGCCATACCTGTAAAAGACACAACCCACTGGAGAGATGGCTCATCCTTTAAAAGGTAGGCTTACAATTAGAAATGAGTTTCTTTCACAGCACCTACTCTGTCTCTTCCCTCTAAACTGGGCCTTTAATCCCAGCACTTTGGTAGCAGAGGCAGGCAGAGCTCTGTGAGTTCAGGGCTGGCCTGATCTACATATCAAGCTCTAGGACAGCCAGTGCTGTATTAGAGAGACACTGACAAAAAGTGGGGGCAACCAGGTTCGTTCCCATTTATTAATTCATTACAGGTTTGAGGATATTTTTACATAAAATGATCAAAAACCAAAGCAAAACACCAACTGTATGGTAAAAGTTTTTATTCTTTATAAAATAAAATATTACAAGTAATTTAAACTTTCAAAAATATGTGACTGGCTTAGTATATTACAGTCCATTTATCAGTTGTGGAATGTTATAGCCCAGTAAAAAAAGAATACAAAGGTCATGTAGACCTAAAGGAAAATTGGACTGGTAAGGAAAAGCAGTGTAGTACTAAAGCTGTATGTAATGTTTATGTATATTCCCAAATTAATATTATTATAATTATGTAAACTGCTCATGTAGAAAAGACTTAATACAATCTTTAATCACACAACTGGAGCTAAGAAAGCTTGTTTTCCTCTAAGCACTGTAGAGTGATGTGTGGTTGTGCATTTCTGAGTGCCTCTACAGACCTCTTTTAGGGCCATCCACCTCCATGCACAGCCAGGAAACAATGAAACAGAGGCACAGAGAGATGCAGAGGCAAAGCCAGTGTACTTGAGGGTGTGGGGGGGGGCCTGCAGCTCCATCCCTAGACTTGGATCTACAAAACAAAAACAAAAATCAGCAACAACAAAACCCTCTTATCTTTATAAATTACTATCATTTTGTGTGAGCTCATTCAAACTGATGTCTGTGAAATTCAAAACAAGAAACCAAATTCAGAGTTTCTCTTATAATCTTTACCTGATAGCTGGATAGTAAGTACCACATGGCACCTCCCCCCACTGCACTGCAGGCTGTGCTGTTTGTCTTAGAGTGAGTCTACTGCCTGGAGACACAGTTACTTAAACAGCATACCCCCTGAAAGTCAACTGCATCCCCAGACAACATTCCAGCTAGAGCTCACCAGGTTAGCTTCACTGTCCCCCTTCGGCTCTCAATGCAATCATTCCACCTGTGACTGAGGTGATACTTTTTTCAGGGGTAAGAATTTGCTTTTAGCCTTGGGGAAGAAAGCACTTTGGGGAAATTCCAGCAGATTATGTTTTATTAACACTGAAGAGATTTAATCTTTGTGGACTTGTTGTTTTGGTTGTTGCCTTTCATTTACAGTTTACCAAGTGCTAGACACCAGTACAAACTTACATATACTGCCTCCCCCTTGCTCTTCACAAAAGCTTATTGAGCAATGAGTCACCAGTGACTTCCACTCTCCCATAGCACAGGTGCCAGCTTAAGCGTCACAAACACAAAGATGAAAAGCTCAGAGCAAGAGAGGNAACTGATACAAAAAAACAAAAACAAAAGCACATGTAGTAATAGCGCTGAAGACATAGCTTGAAGGTAGAGTGCTTGCCTGCCAGGTCTGAGGCTCCAGGTTCAATCTCTAGCACCACAAGAGGGAAAAGAAGAATGTTTGTGTGCATGTTCAGGGTTTGTGGCTGGAGCCACTGTGCTACCTTGCAGAGGTCACTGTTGTGTAATATTAGTTAAAGATGTGTTACATTCGTTTATGCTGTGGAACATGTTTTTTTAATGATAAAAAACTCCTTTTTTTTTCAAGATTTATTTATTATGTATACAGAAGAGGGCGCCAGATCTCATTACAGATGGTTGTGAGCCACCATGTGGTTGCTGGGAATTGAACTCAGGACCTCTGGAAGAACAGTCGGTGCTCTTAACCTCTGAGCCACCTCTCCAGCCCAAACATTTGTTTAATGATGCAAAGATGTGTTGCATTCTTTTATTTTACATTTATTTAACTCTGTGAAGCTGTGTTACTTTGCCTATCTAAAATACCTGATTGGTCTAATAAAGAGCTGAATGGCCAATAGTGAGGCAGGAGAAAGGATAGGCGGGGCTGCCAGGCAGAGAATAAATAGAAGGAGATGAACGA
>LZPO01067150.1:28888-40187 GCA_001675575.1 Neotoma lepida
ATGTGTCTTTTAGCTCAAGGATAATCATCTTGGACTCAGCTCTTGAGGTACATTATATGGAGAGATACTGAAACACTGTTGTGTAAATGTTGACATGGAATTCAAAAATAATGTGTCACTGTTACTATGCTGCATAAATCAGAAACTAGAGCCCAAGGAAGCAGTTTGAGCATGGAGCCTGCTGGTTTTCATACATTCGTTTGGTTTAGAATATTTTGAAAATGCAGATATTTTACTGTGTTCCTATGGTTTAGATCAGAACAATCCTAANAAAAGTTAAAACCATATGTCTATATGTCATGTCTATAGTTAGCACTTGGGAGGCAGGAGGATTAGTAGGTATGGTTTAATAAACCATTGAGATGCTATTATATGCAATANGATACAGTCTCATACATTTTGGAGAGTTCTGTTATATCTACATGCTTATATAACTACCACTGAAATTTACATAGGAAGTATCTCTTATCATCCCCNGAAGTTCCCTTGTGCCAAATGGCAGTCAGTACTTCTCACTTCTGACCCCCAAGAACTCAATGGTCTGTTTTTGCTTATTAGAGATTGGATTTATTGTTCCTCGAATTGCAATAGGCAGTGTGTTCTCCTTCCTTTATATTCCTTACTTTGCTTTTCATGGTGTTCTTGAAATTCATATTATCAGTAGTTCATCCTTTATATAAACAGAATACAATTTGTGTAACTATGCACCTAAATTTGACCTATTCATTTTGATTATTTGTGGGGTTTGCTATAATTAAATCTGTAAACACACACAGGTTGTATGGAATCATGTGCTGACATTTCTCTTGTATACTTAAAAGAATGGCTGGGTCATTCATGAGGCATATGGCTAACTTGATAAGAAACTGCCCAAATGTAAAGTGCTTGTCACCTTAGTGCCTCCCACCACATCNTCATGTAGAAGTTCTGCTTCCCCATGTCTTTCCAAAAGTTTGCTTGTGTTTTTATTGTGGCCATCCTCATGAGTGTGTGACAGCTCTATGCTGGGTTGGTTGGACTTTACTGGTGAATAAAGGAATATGAAGAAACTACGTGGACATGTCTCTCACTTATTTTCTTTTGTAAAATGCTTTTCAAATCATGTGTCCATTTTTTAGTTACATTTCTTTTCTCAATGATTGAATTGAAAGAGGTTTTTTTGTATTTTCTGGACTCAGTTTCTTTATTGAATATAGGTATTTAAAGGACTTTAACTTTTTCTGTGGTAGCCTTTGATTTTTAATGATATCTTTGAAGTTTAATAAAAGTTTTAATTTTTGGTATCAGTTTATGATTTTATTCTTTTGGGCTTTATTTCTTGATCTAAGTGAAGATTTTCCTAAATAATTTAGAAGTTAAAGCATTAACATATAAGCATATGATCCATTTCATATTAATCTTTGTCCATATTCTGTTTTGATCTTGTTTTATAAGCACCTGAATCTGCCTTCAGTAATTTGCAAAAGGCAACCCCCACTCCCAAAAAATCCCTGTCCCTTTTTTTCTATTTTCTTTGTATGTAGTTACTTGTGAGCATACATGGAGTATGTGTGTGCTTCCATGGAGCCTGTGCATGAATACCTGTGGTGAAGAGCCAATATTGGNATCCTCCTTGGTTGATGCTCACTGTGGTTTTGAGGTAGGGTTTCTCACTGAACATGGATCATTGATTCAGCTAGGCTGGCTGGCCAGCAAGCTCCAGGATTCCTTCTGTCTTTGCCTCCCCAACTCTGAAATTGCAGGCATGTGTCATTGTGAGTTCAAGATTTTGTAAGGCTCCACTTTGAAGAACGCTGCCCAAGTGGAGCCACTGTTAGGCAGAAATTGATTGTTATCTGCTGGCTTGTTTCCTGCGTGGTTTTGATGAGCACAGCACTGTTCCTTTCACACTGCACACCTTCTAGTTTTACATGGAGGGTTTAAGCCTGCTACTCATCTTGAGTTCATTGAGGGACATATTTTCTTTGGCTTGAGCACTTGATCTTACTGATTCTTGGTTATATATCTTACTCTTCATTTTGTTACAGCTAAAGAAAAAAAATCTTGACAAGTTGACCAGTACATTTCTTTACACACACACACACACACACACACACACACACACACACACCTCATTTTCTAAAATATGTACTATCACTAGTATACTTCCCATTTTATTATTTATAGCTTTTCCATTTTGTTTTGTTATTGATTTTCTTTGAAAATCTGCTGCGCTTATATATCTTGGTTTTGTTCTTGAGTGTCTCCTGTTTTTATATTTCCTTTAACTGTGTCTATCTTGGACATTCTACATATGATTGTATAATTCCTTTTGATCTAGTATCCATGGGTACAGTTATAGAAAGAAAGCATTGAGTAGGAGATATAAGTCTTAGGTTATAATATTAAATTTGATGTTATTTGGGCTATGAAATTTGAACAGTAATTCATTTAAGCCTGCATTTGCTTTCTGTGAAATTGATATGGTGGATTACTGTGCACCAGGGAGAAACCAGAGGAACTTACAGTATAGGAGAAACAAAACATGAAACAAAACATGAATTAAACTCAAGAATTTGGTTTAGTAACTGGTCTCCTCCCATATGCAGAGAGGACAGCGTTTAGAGATGTGTGAAAGGACATGCATGGCTATCATGGTGATGATACACGTAATGATATTCCATGCAGAGGAATGATTTGTGCTGCTAGCTGCATGAGACACATCCACATGCTGGGGCTTGAAAGACATTTGTGCTTGAGTCATGTAGGATGAGAAGAGCTAACTAAGGATGAAACCAGAGAGGTAGGAAGCAAGTGAAGAAAAAGAGTTTATATTTCTTGAGAGTGATGTGGAACTACCAGTAGTCTTGAAGCAAGGAATTGTATTGTTATATTTGTGTAATCCATCATGTAATGTTTCTTTATGTAGTAAATATTAACATATGTTTGCATTATTAAAAGTAGAAAATATTGTGAAAGTAGAAGCTGACCCCTCTTTTTCTGACTTGCTTATCTGGTCTAATCATGCTGACAGATTGACATGGCTATTGCTTTGAAATGGTACTGTCCTGCCATCGCTGTCACACTGCCACTCTCATGCCACTGACAGGATTATTTGTTAGATGCTTACTTAGGTCAGTGTTGGTGGCTGAAACTTACACACGACTTGGCAGTGAATTTGTGCTCTGTGTTTTTATTGGGAATTGCATACTTTCATTTTTTTTTCTTCCCAAGTCAAATCACAGTGTTATGTTATGATTTTCAAACCTCTTGAATGAGATATTTCTACTGGTGCTAACTTTGGTTTTCCAAAGACACAATGCTCTGGACTCCTGATTACTAAACTGTGCCTGTTTATTGTTCTGCTTAGTTTTTTTTCAACTTCCCACAAACTAGAGTCATCCAGGAAGAAGGAACCTGTTGGCCTGTGGGCATGTCTGTAGAGCATTTCTTAACTAATGGCTGGTGTGGGAGGGCCCAGCCAGCTGTAGGCAGTGCCTCTCCTGGGCAGGTGGTCTTAGGTTGTGTAAGAAAGCAGGCTGAGCAAACCAGAGAGAGCAACCCAGTAAGCAACACTCCTCCATGGCCTCTGCTTCAGTTCCTGCCTGCAAGGTCCTGCCTTGGCTTTCCTCCGTGATGAGCTACAACCTCTAGGCACATAGGCCCTTCATCTTCCAGATGCCTCGGGTCAGAGTGGGTTAGGTTAGCACAGCAGCCGAAAGCAAACTAAAGCAGTTATTTCTGCAATTTATTAATGTCTCTGANTAAAATTTCCCCCAGTGAACCTATTACTGTGCTTGGATGTTGATCCTTACATATATAACAAACTACAATTAGGCAATCCCTGCCTTTCTTTTCTAATTAAGTAATTTCTTTATCTATGTTAAGGCAGGCTTTTGCTACAGCCCAGTCTAGCCTGAAACTTGCCTGTGTGTCTAAGCTGGGTTCAAACCAGGAAGCTTCTGCCTCATCCTCATAGGTGCTGGGATACAGACATGAACCACTATGGCTGTCCTGCCCTTGTTCTCTTACACTGTCATGGTCCAGTGTCTGATTGCCTGTGATAAATGAAGGTAGTAAATGATCTAGCTGTTTTATTTGAATTAAATTAGCTAGGCATTTAAAAATCTTCCAGTTCCAAATAAAATAAAAATTTACATTAGTGCTTCATATTCAATATACTGCAACTCGGACTGTATGTTATTCTTTTATTCAATCAAAAGAATGCAGTCTGGGTGTGGTGGCACTTGGGTTTAATCCCAGCACTCAGAGGCAAGGCAGGAGGATCTTGAATTTAAGGTCAGCTGGATTACGTAGTGAGACTTTGTCTAAAAAAACAAGGACATTACAAAGCAAACTCCTTTTAAAGATGCATGTATCCTACAAGACACATTAAAGCCAGTGCATTCTTAAGGGTTGTGTATTAGGAAAATACACTTTCATCATATCTTGACCTCTGAGTTTAATTCTTCTTACATAAAGATGAGTGTGTTATTTATGTTTGTATCTGTTTCTCTAAATAGTTCATGTGATCCAGTTTATGTCAGTTAAAGGGCTTTTGTGTTCTGTGTGTGACTATATACTGTATGCTATATTTTTTTTAACTTTAAAAATTGATTAGCCTCACTATTTTCCTGTACTCCTTTCTGCTTCACTTCGTCATGTGTTTAACTTGCCGTTTATGTCCTGTGTGGCAGCTGTGAAACCGAAACTGAGTGCTTCAAAGTGCCTGCTAACCCAGCTTTCCTAAAATGGGCTGGCTTTTTTTAGTGGGAAACATCATCTTTGTTTCACTCCTATTTTCTTAATATGTGTGGATGGAGTTTTATAGTGCCAACTTCAAAAATAGTTTAGGTCAGGAAGGGGCAGAAAGGCTGCCCTTTGGCAATCTGCTCCTTTGCAGTGTATTGAGCACGTGGTGGAAGGAAACTAGGTGCTGGCCTTTCCAGGGTTCACCAGCTCATTCACCCTCATCATGTTCCTTTTTTTTTTTCCTGAGCTATATGGAGCCTGGAAATGACATGTCTTTGAGCGAAGTCCTCAGTGCTTTAACTATGGGAATCATGCTTCCCTGCCACTCTCTGAGATTCTTATTGCCTCANTCTCAGACACNGAAAGTAGTTACAGATGAAGGGGGAGTTGCAGAAAGAATGAGAGAACAGAGAAGGTAAATGCAGGTGGGTGTAAACAAATGCTGAATAAAACCTGGGATCAGGNTGAAATTATTGATTAGCTGTAGACTTAGAACTAGTGTAATATGAGAATAAGGAAAATAGGATGAGAATAAACATCAGGTATGAAAAAGCTAAGAGAAGATGAGGAAGAGGAAAAAAGGAAACATGATAAATAGCATGCAGTTAGTAGTAATAACTGCAGATACTGGCAACTCAGTGCATGTACACTGACAGAATGCCCAGCCAATAGAGGCTAGCTCTTGTATGGAATAAAGTAACAAAGTCCTGTTAGTTAGATGCTTGTAGCAAGGAACATTCCTTTAAGAAACATATAGAAAGTTAGTGGCAAGTTCCTGAGTCACACAAAAGCTGTAATTGTATTATGTCAATCAACATTGGCTTTGAGACAAAATTGATTTCAAGAGTCATTAAGTTATACAAGGACAATTCAACTTTAAATTGATATATAGCTAGTATACCTCTAAAANCTAGTAANCAAAAAGGAGAGAGAGATAGAAAAGAAAGAAAAGAATCACAAAAAAATAAGCAAATCCATTATCCTTGTGGGTTGTTTGAAAAAATTTCTTAGTAGTGTTGGAAGAGCAGATAAAATTAACAAGAAGAAAGATTTTAATAAGAATTTACAAACTTGATATAATGGGCAGGTATGTGTAAGATGACTCTTAAATGGGGGACACAATATATCACCACAAGTATGGAACACTGTACCCCACAACCCAAACATTCTTTTTGAACATACAAAGAATATTTAATCATGGTCCAATACAACCAGTTTCATAAAATTTTAGCNTTCAATTTTTTGTGCTTGTACTACCATTAATTTAGATAGCAGTGTCCTTGAAAATTAATATGCTTGTTTCTGAATAGTTTGTGATTCAAAGAAACATAAGGGAAATTAGAAAATGTCTGTTGCCAGGAAAGTACCATCAGAAATTGGGGATAGCCAAAGCAACACTTTCTGTGAATTTATAGGTTTTTAACAGTTACTTTGCAGCATTAGAGGCTGAAGAATAATAGCCATGTACCTCTGAGAACTAAAAAGGAACAATGTGGTATTCTTCTAATTGAAGTAAAACAGAGGGCTGAGGAGATAGCTCAGTGAGTAAATGGCTTACTGTGCAAGCACCAGGATCAAAGTTCAAATCTCAGCACCCATGTAAAAGCCAAGCATGGCAGTGCAGGCCTATAACCCCAGGGCTGCGGGGGCAGAGACAGGAGGATCCTGGGGCCTCACTGGCCAGTTAGTCTAGCTATGTGGCAAGCTCCAGATTCAGTGAGAGACGATGTCTCAAAAAATAAGATGGAAAACAGTAAAGGAAGACACCACATGTCAACCTCTGGCCTCCATGTGCATATGATGAACAGGTGGGGGCACCTGCCCATACTGACATGGACCACCCCCAAAATAAAATAGAAATAATGAAGATGGGGTATATAGTAATGAAGTGAAGAATAAAAATAACTCAGAGAGTGAAACGGTGCAGCTAAAGTAGTAGATTGACTGTAAAACCTGTCGAAACTGACAGAATGCTAGCAAGATTAACCAAAGCAAAAAGTTAGCAGGATCTGGGATGAAAATGGTGATGTGACTGTAGATGTTTCGGGAAAGATCCACCGCTTATCCTTAATATATTAATGTAGGCTGATGTAACTGAATGTCTAGGTCAAAAGGACATTTGGGGAAGCTAGTAGAAAATTGAAGACTTAAACCACATGAGAAAAATCTTCTCACAAAAAGAAATGCCAGCTCTAGACAGTTTTACTAACAAGTTCTGTAAAACATCCAGCATATGCTGAGTCTCATCCTGCAGGATCAGTCCATCATTTGGAGAAAGAGACAAATAGTTCCTAACTTATTTTATGAATCTAGAAGAAAAGTATGAGAAATGAAAACTGAAGAATAACCTTAGCCCAGACATAAATACAAAAATTTATGAACGTTGCTGTACTTGATCCATCAGTGTATAAGAAAACAACCCATGGCAACAAAATTAAGTTTATTCTAGAATTTCAAAATTGGTTGTAAGGCCATCAGTTAATGTAATTGATCACTACTTGAAGGAATTGTGAGCATCTTATTAGATCCATTTCATTTGATTATCTTTAGTTAATTCTGACTTTGTATTTAATAGATCATAATTTCTATCTCTAGTTGTAAGGTACCCCAATATATTTTCATTTATTTTAAGTAATACAGGAATTTTTAATTCTTTTATATTTTTCTAAACTAAATTTAAATGATTTCTACCTTATATCTTTTTATTAACCACATTTTATGAAGTTTAAAAAGACATTCCCTTACCTTGTTATATTTTCCAATGTAAAGCATGTCTGATGGCTCTCATTTCTTCTGTGTTGTGGCAAACATATTTTCAGAATCTACTGTTTCATTTGGGTTTTGCTTATCTAGTTAACCATTTACCACCAGGCATTGTTAGAAGCACCTTCAACATATTAACTCACTTAACCTTCGGTGTAAGATACTGTTATCCTTGTTTAATAGGTCAGGGCTACCTCCAGCATTTCTATTTGAGGGGATTGATGGATGATATCAACCAAAGACACAAATAAGCATCAGTTTAGGAAAAGATGAGGAAGTCATGTTTGAGGTGACAGTGAGATTACAGAGAGGAAACAGAGGTCTAGCCCAACAGTTGACTAAGTGAAGCTGCTGCNCAGGATGGAAATGGGTGTCCCAGGCTGGGAGTTCAAGTGTAAGAACTCACCAGCTGGCAAGAGAGAGTTGAAACCATGAGATCACACAGGGAGCACATATATTTTAAAGAGAAAAGGAGGGTAGAAGATAGGATCTCAAAGGGGTGTTTTAGAGCCAGGTAGATAATACAAAGAATCTCTGTAACAGAGACAGAAAAAGAACTGACCAGAATGGCCAAGTGTAGTCACTGCCAACCCAGCTATGATTGGGAAGCCACAACACTTTCCATGGGACGTGTTAGACCTTCTGTGAGGAAGAGGAGAGTGTACTGTAGCCTGAGGCTGAGGTTTCATCAGACTGACAGTACATTTGAGTTTAGGGATTTAAGGTGTGGAAGTTGGAGTGCTTTATGTAACATCAGCCAGGTGCTGCATGTTGTGTGCTGTGCCTTATTCTGCACACACATTAACTGGTTTAATCCACACAGCCAACCTAGTTGAAGAATTCAGAATGTATGAGAATGGGAAGGCGGGTTTTGTCATCTTTTGTGTTTCCTGTGCCTGGTACAGGACAAGCTCAGAGACCAGTCAGTGAGAAGCTGTGAAGTATATGTGCTGCTCTCTGTAGATGTGGGAATTGGGCAGGGAAAGGTGAAGTGACTTCACAACTGTCCAGCTGTGGGGTGGCGAGAACCGAGGGACTCGGACTGGAACTCCCTGTTGCGTCACATGGAAATGAAGACAGAAGGGGAAAATAAAATATTGGGCTTTCTACTTTTGTGAGGTAAGATTGTTTGAAGTGATGACAGAAGTCCAATCTTGGGAGAGGAGAAAGAAGGCCATTATTATAGGTGCTCTAGAGACATCTTTGTAGACGCTGGAAATGCCCAAGGATAGAATCGAAATTTGATTAGAGAGGAACATCCTGATCCAGGCCTCAGGAATTTATTGAGTTGCAGATGTGTAGATAAGAAACAGTGGAGCACAAAATACATGTCTCTTTTTCTTTCTGGGAGTTCTAACTTTTTTGAACATAGATTGATGTTAGATCTGGCTTGCTAAGACTGAAATAACTAAGTTTGATATTACTTATTCTCAAGTTTATAAATGAAATTGCTGTAATAGTTTAAAAAGTATTCATAATCTAAATACAAGAGTTTGTAAATTCACCTGATAAGCCAACTGTACATATTAATTTTGAATGTTATGTCTCATTCACAAAAAAAAACAAAACCTAAGCCAAAAATCTCTCTCTCCTTCTCATATAGTAATAGAGCAGAATTTTTGTTGGTGGCAGCGCATTACACCCTCTGATTGATGGCTGACAGGTCCATTCTCAAGGATGGAAACTGCTTTTGTTCTTATCATTTGTTCCTGGAACCCTTGCTGACCCCCTTGCCTCTGTCTCATTCTTTTTGGATACTTTGTATTTGAAGCTCTTGAGAGTTTCTACTTTATACAGTAACATAAGGAAAAAGTAAAATTCATGTTATATTAAGTATACTTAGTATTTTAAGTTGAGCATTTTCAGAAAGTTTCAAACACTTAATCAAATCTCTGTGTCCAAAGATTCTTCAATACGATTATTTTTACTTAAAGCTTTGATTTCTCGCCATGTATTTTGATAGCATTGCAATTTGTATGCTGAATATTTCCCCTCATAGAAATATAAAAACCCAGTAATTCCACAAAAATGTGTTAAACTTAAGATTTTAATAATTTATCACATTGATTTAAAGAACAGCCTTGGGCTTATGGAATTTTTAATTTAATGATTGTACAATTCTGTGTTGTCCTTTCCTACACTTTCTATCACCCTGTAAATGGTTTTTTGAAGATTCATTGTCATAATACATGTCTGTGTAATGAGGGGTTTGAGAGCCTCTAAAGGGCCTGCTCAGAAGAGATGTACCAGTTTCTTGGCTCTGCTCTTCATCTTCAAACCATGGTGGGCACCAGCTGAGTTGCTGCCAAGTAACTGTAACATAGGAACCCTACTGCCCGAGTATAACTTCATCTCATTGTGTTCTTTGTAAACCAGATGTAGGATTGGATGGTTTTACCTAAATGTTCCTTGAGGTAGAGCACAAAACCTAGGGTCAATTTGGTAATCCCAACGTTCTTCCTTTTCCATTTCATAGAGGTTGTTGAAGGCCACTCCTTCAGCCCACTTAGCAGTTCTTCCGAGGAGAAGGCAAAGCCAGTGTCAGTGGGCTTTCTGCCTTGTCCTCCTACTCCCTAAGCAGCACCACCGGGGGCCCGACAGATTCCTGCAGATCTCAGCCCCTTTGGTCATTAACGGCGGTGTGTATGATGGCCACGGGTGCTCTGTGTGGAGCAGTCTCACTCTTCCTTTAACAATAAACCAGGTTAGATCTCATCAGTGTAAGCCGCCTAAGTTCCTTCACTCATACGTCCATACGTACTACAGAGATTCTTAGGTTTCTGTAGTGATTTGGTGACTTTAACAATTTGCACATTCAAGTATAATGTACTTAAAATATTTGAATATATTTGAATAAGTAATATTTGGTATTTATAGGAATGAAGATGAATAATTCACAAGTTATGTTTTTTAGAGTTCCTCCCTTATTTTCTGATACTTTGTTAGAAACCCAGGGATGTTCCTAGACTTACTTGCCTTTTTGCATAGAAGCTGCTAATGTCTTTGCTGGCTGTGGTTGGATGAAAAGTAGGCAGTTTTAGTTGACAGCACGACAAACAAGGAACTAGCTGTCACCGTTGCTCACTGACCTGTACACTGTGCCTGAGAAGTTCTCTGAGCTTGATTGAAAACACCCTTGCTTCCTCTCCCTGAAGTGCAGCCTGGGGGTTTCTGCTACACTGGAGTTGTAGAATGAAAACTGAATGACTTCATGTTTTCTTATTTTGCTAAATTAACAGTTTAGATTTAAGTGAAATAATTTTGTTTTAAAATTCCTTTGAGAATTCTATACAATATATTTTGATCATACTCACCCACCCAACTTTGAATATTTTCTTTCTACCTTTTCTTTTCTCTGTCTCTCTCTCTTTTTTTTAACCTAGCAAGTCCAATTTGTGTTGCCCAGCTACTCTTGGGAGTGACTGTGGTCCTTATACCACTAAACAAACCCAACTCTCCCTCTCCTAGCAGCTATCAAATGCCAATAATCCCTTGACTGGTGGTGGGATTTCATGACTAGTAGTGGGATTTCATGATCCGACCACTGGGAGTCTGTCTGGCTTGAGCTGGCACAGGTCTTTTGCCTGCTGTCACAATTGCTGCAATTCTGTATATGCAGCTGCCATGTTGTGTCCATAAAGCACCATTCTCTTGAAGTTATATCCCCACACCTGGTTCTTATAGTTGTTCCAACACATCTTTCACCAAGATCCCTGAGACATGCGGGGAGGGGTGGGATAGGTACAATTTAGGGCTGAGCATTCCAGTCTCTTACTCTCTACACATTGAACAATTGAACCTCTAT
>LZPO01067151.1:0-10639 GCA_001675575.1 Neotoma lepida
TTCTATTGGTTTCAAATTGCCTTCATTCCACTGCCAGATGTTGGTTGTACCTGAGCCTAGGTTTGGGACTTCTACAAAAATATTGGAGGGCTGAACAGATGCAGCTCTGGTGTTGGAACTGGAATGCAAAGTACAAAGACACTGTGATAAAACATCAGAATCTGTGTGGAGCATAGTTCTTCATAGTTCTGTGGGATTAATACATATTTCTTAACAAGGAACTAAACAATTTCTTTTTCTACACTATCTTTCCAAAGGTATTTATAAGAACATGAAGTTTTAGAAAGCAAAGATAACTGTTTATATTTATAGTAGAGACCATTTTTTTATTGTGCTATTATTTTTAATTAAAACTTCAACTGGTTTAGTGCCAGCTTGGGGTGTTTGGGTGAGAATGTCCTCCGTGTGCTCATATGCTTAGCTACTTGGTCCCCAGTTTGTGGAACTGTTGGAAAGAATCAGGAGGTATGGTCAGGTTAGAGATGTATCACTGGAGGTTGGCTTTGAGATTTCAAATGCCCAAGTCATTCTTAGTTACCCCTCTTTCTAGTTACACATTTGTGGATCAGCTGTAAGTACTCCACTACTGCTCTAACACCATGCCTACCTGCCTGCTGCCATGTTCCCTGTCATTATAATCATGGACAGTAACCCTCTGGAAACATGATCCCCTATTTAAATATTTTCTTTTATAAGATACCTTGGTCATGGGTTTTGTTACAATAGAAAAGTAACTATTACAAAATATTACAAAAGATTTGGGATTATAAAATGTGGAGCCTAAATTCTTTAATGGCAACACTTAACATAAACTAGTCCCTTGCATCACATCCATTTACCTACAAAGTGAAATCAATCTTTCAGTGGGTGAAATGGCTGTTGGGATACAAGATGAGATCAAAATGAAGAATAAAAAAAATGAGACTGAGGCATTGGCTGCTTTGAAATAGGAAATATTCCAAGAAAAGAGATTATATATTCAAATGAAAGTATAAAACCACCTTAAATAATACATAATGCCCTACAATATCTTCTATTCCATGGACAGAGTTGATATATTGCAAAATAATCAGTGTTGGGACTAAATTTTATGGCAATCTATGCATAGGAATTTTATTTATAACTTTTCCAAATCTTTTTAATGAGTTGTGTACCAGTAAATAGAAGTGGGTCTTTGAAAATTAAGATTGACACAACTGGATATTTTGAGATACAGTCTCAGACTCTTTGACAAAACCATTCTGTCTGTTTTGTCTGTTATAGTAGAAAGTCTGAAACTGTTTTGTAAGGAAGAATAATATTAGCTTCTGGATTTGGAGATTGGGGAAACTCCACCCCTCATAAATCTTCTGGCATGATAATTCTGATTCCATCATTCCATGGGAAAAGAGAAAGGATGAGGGAAATCAAGCGGTATCAAGCCCTTTCTTTTACAATGTAGTCCCTAAGTAGACAACATCAGATCTCTAAAGAGGACAGTGCCATCATAAGTCCACAATTACATTGTGGATCAAATTTAAAACTCATGACTGTGGGATATACGTTCTAATCATAGCAATAGATTCAATCAAGTAACTTTTTTCCATGCTTAATGATGCTGTAATAATCCCATTTGAGATCACAACCAGACAATATGTATTTTATTGATGTCTCTGAGGGGCATCATAGATTAGTGTGAAAAAATACCTGTGAAATCATTTAGATCAAGAAAATCTTGATAAACTTCTGTGAGGCTAAATTTTAAGAATAATAAGCAAGAGTAAGAAAAATAATGTTATAATATATTTTCAATGGAGTTGTAATTATGAATATTCTGTATTTATTGGATTCATTTTAAAATACGACTGCTAATTCTTTTGCATGATTTATTGGCCAAAGCAAGAATGTGCAGCAGAGCTTTAAATTAAATAATGCTGAGTGTTTCAAGCATCATTGTTTAGTACAAAAGATTACAGAAAAAGCTCAAGATGATAGTAAAGTTAGACTAGCTTTTAGCTACATACTCAAAATGTTTAATAATGTTCTCTGATAGACCAGACCATAAAAACCTTATGAAGGCATTGGTAAGTGATCACAAGAATCCTTACATTGTTTCTTAATTATGCCCAAGAAGAATCGATAAATTCTTGACACAGAACCTGTGTGNATAAGGATTAGTCGACTGCTTTTGGGAGACTGACTGTACTGAGCACATTCCCACATGGAGTAAGTAGCATTTTCCATACTGGGATAGAAAATCATCTGCAAATAGATTTGTGGGAGTTAGTTGATGCTGTTGTTGTTGTTGTTAGTACTATTTTTGGAGCTGTCTCTTTATTTCATATTCACCAAATGCCTCATTTAACACTATAGACAGCTCACAATATAACTGATGGACCAAGTAATTCATTTTCCATTAAAACAGGTTTTCAGTGTGGCAATGAAATGAGTTTATTTTGTTGAGAATTCCAACAACTAAAAGAAGCTAGCTCTACAAATAGGATTAACCACTCAGTGAATACTCAGTGACTGTTCCAGCTAAGAGAAACAATCCTTGTAAATTGGCTCTACAAATTGATAGATGCTATAAATTCATAACTAACATATGCTATTGTTGCATATTCTATAAAATGGGAGTGAAAAGGGGAAGATGGGGAGTAGTGTTTCTTGAAACTATACTTAATAACTTACTTTTAAGTTTGGTTCACACTTTTTCTGATAATGAGTTATGCTATTTTGTGCACCAGAGGAGACACAGAACTATTCCCAAGAACNGTATATTTAACTCACCACTGGACAATTTTATGCCTTAATATAATTGAAGCACACAAGAAAACAAGGAACCTCTGTAAAACTCAGGAAATTCTCTGCATTAACTCATATTTCCAGATGCATTATTAAATACTGATAGAAAGTGACAGAAATCTAATGGAAGAAAAATCATTTAGACATTTACTAGTTTCAGGGAGGAAAATGCAGAAAGAATACAGAAAAATAATAAAATTCTAGTGGATGATTGTTATCTAGGAACTGGTCAATGCAGGGCCATTAAGCATTTACTGATTACTTATGATTCTTAGATGGTAGAAACAACCTTTAATTCCTACATTCCTTTATACTCCATACCTGCTGGAAATCTTAGCCAAATTTCTCTCCTATTCGTTTTCTAATTTCCAACTTTATTTCACCCAAAGATTTCCATAAAGTATAGAGGTAATCTAAGATGCAGGATAGAGTATATCTAGTTGAGTTTCCATGGCTAAATTGTTGCAATGAATATTGCCCAGGGAAGCACCACATTACTAATAACATTCAATGTATAATTCTGATTATGTCAGTAGGGAGATATGGTTGTGGAGATGAGGGAGAGAAGAAGAGAGACGATAAAGTCTTATCTGTATATACTTTACATGACTTTCTAAATAAAAACAGAGAAATACCAATGAAAATTGTACTTAAATGTTTATGAACACAGATTTTTGTTATACTTTTTATCTGCTATGATATGTGTAAGGTTTTAAAGCCCATAAAATAAAATTAAAACATTAAAGATAGATTTATGTTTAGTTGGTTTTATATTTCTATAGGTAAATATACTAATATGTTGAAAACTGTCTTTCATTTGTAGAAATATTACATCTTCAAAGCAGAACATGGCAATACCAAAGCATTTTATATTCCCAAGTGCAAAATATTTATAAAGGAGAAAGGCATCAGNATTTAAAATAAAAGGCATAATTANGTTACAGAAGGGAAAATATCTAAGATATTTCTTTATTTTTATTAATAGATTTTTGGAATGATCTAAGTAGAGTTGATTCAGCTGTAATGCTAGACTATGCAATGAAGAGCAGAAAGTCATTATTGATCTTAGTGCATTGATGGAGTAGATAAAGTATGTAATTACACTTTAGGAAAGCAGAAGGGATTTCAAATGGTCAAATTTGATAATAGTTGATAGAAAAGAAAGTGTGTGCATTTATTACTGAANGTATTACAATATTCAAGCAAGAAAATGAAACAGATTGCAGTAAGGACAGCTACAATGATCTTCAGACTTATTTTTTTTCAATGGTTTTCCATATGAACATTACACACCCTGTCTCGTTCACATGCACTGAGCAAAATTGCTTGAACCAACATGGTGTTGAGACTGCTTTATGTTTGATGGATTCTCTGTGCTACTTAAGATTTGTTTCAAACATATTTAATGATACTTATACTTACATCTTGACGATATTTTTTTCTATAGAAAACCATGTACAGATTTATTCTGATTAATGTATTTAATGTGTGTTCCAACACTGACAGGGATAATTAAAATCTCATACTGCAGGGCATAAGCTTATTGGTAGAGGGTTTTAAGGAAGAATGANCTCACAGTACTCAAAATCCTGTAAAGACAGGGCAGGAGCTCTGTAACATTTCACATAAGAGGCTAATTCTTCATATTTATGGAGTCCTATGGCATATACTCTGTAAAAATTGTAGCTATGTATAATTTAGTTATCTAATTTTCAGTGTTCTACCATTTTCTTGTATAATTTTTCATTTCATCACCTTATGTCAAAAATGTTACTTTTTATTTTCTATTATCAGTAACTTGAAATTAGATCTGTCCAAAATCCTTATGCTTGGAAATTTGCTTATGTATTTGCTTCTTATTAGAGTGTTTAACACAAAATTGACCAAGTCTGTGCAGTAGACTGAGTANTGAGCTTCTTAAATATAATTTCTTTAACAATAAGGTCCTAAATATATTGGCTAAGAGGACCCTAGTGTAATTAAGTTGTTAAAATTTNAAAAAAAATATGTTGCGCACATAACATTATTAAGCTGTGTTGCTTTACACAAAATTATTCTGTGAAGATTATGCTCATGGGATTTTTTTTTACTAAACTGCAAGATGAAATTTCTGAAACTAAAATGTACCATTTGTTTGATTGAGCTGGAAAGTATCTTTATGACAGGTATTTACCTGGCGTCTGAATAAACTTCATTTTAGGAATCATTCCAATTATTTAATAATAAGTATGTAATCACTCCCTATCTATTGGCAAAGCTCATGAACTTGCAACACTGAGGCTTATCCAAAGTGCTCTTGGGTCATAGATACCAAAAGACTCTTACCCAGCCACATTTCCATAACAGAAAATCAAAATGGACAGGATATAATGGATCACAGTGGAACTCAGAGTTCAAGGGGCCATGAGGCTTTCTGCTAATGAAGTGGATCAGAGCAAGGATCAGAAGGATTTAATTCCCCTTTATCTCTGGCCTTGCATTTGGCTAGCCAAAGGCCAATTTGCAAAGTGATTATCTTTGTCTATAAACAGAAGTGAGATAAACAATGTACAGAAAAAACAAATCAAGGTCAATATTTCATCTTTGCCCTTCCAAAAGCAGAATACACATGAATAGCATATAGAATTGTTACTTTCTTAGTGGAATCTGGCAGTAGTAGCAGTAAGATGGTTAAAATATTCCTGTTAGAATTTTCTTGTGTTTCTAAGAAGAGTTTTCTAACAGAAATCTGTTTATTTAACAACAAAATGGAGTCATGTATTGAGGAAGAGCTCATATATAATATGGCATCTTTTTCACATGTATGTTGAGGAATACAAATACAAAATACAAAAGTACATTCAGGAAGAAAATTACTTCTCTCACCTCCTCCCTCATGACACACACACACACACACACACACACACACACACACACACACACACACACACACATTCATCTTAGGTAAATTTAGAAAAGTACATATCTCAAAGATCTATAGGATTTAGTAAAAACTTTCAGTCCTAGTAAAATCTCAAATAAGTGGTTAAAATATTCTTCAAAATTATTTTGACCTAAAACTCTTTTATAAGATTTGAAGTAATTTAAAGTACTATATTGAACAGACATGGTGAGAGTAGACAACCTAAATCTTGTTCCTAATTTAAGTGGAATTTCATTGAGTTTTTCTCCATTTAATTTGATGTTGACTATTAGCTTCCTATACATTGTCTTTATTTTGTTTAGGCATATTACTTGTATCTCTGATGTCTCCAAGACTTTTATCACGAAGGGGTGCTGGATTTTTTTCAAAGGCTTTTTCAGCAGCTAATGAGGTAATCATGTGTTTTTTTTTTTCTCTTTCAGCTTGTTTATACTGGCACATTATGTCTCCAATATGAAGCCTACTTGATCATGGTGGATGATCTTTTTGATGTGTTCTTGGATTAGGTTTGGGAGTATTTTATTGAGTATTTTTGCATCAATATTCATGAGAGTGATTGGTCTTCATGTGGTTTGGGTATGAGGGTAACTGTAGCAATGTTCTTTCTATTTCTATTTTGTGGAATAATTTGAGGAGTACTGGTATTAGCTCTTCTTTGAAAATCTGGTATTATTCTGTGCTAAAACCATCTGGCCCTGGGCTTTTTTTGGTTGGGAGACTATTAATCATTTCTTCTATTTCTTTAGGGCCTATAGGTTTATTTAAATTGTTTATCTGATCGATCAAGAAAATTGTCCATTTCTTTTAGATTTTCCAATTTTGTGGAGTACAGGTTTTTGAAGTATGACCTAATGATTCTCTGTATTTCCTCAGTGCCTGTTGTTATGTCCCCCTTTTCATTTCTGATTTTGTTGATTTGGATATTCTCTCTCTGCTTTTTAACTAGTTTGGATAAGGGTTTGTCTACCTTGTTGATTTTCTCAAAGAACCAACTCTTTGTTTCATCCATTCTTTATTACAGCAATTATACGACCAGCTCAATTATTTATATATTTTATCAAGATAGCTTTATTTTAGAAGCAACTTATGGAACAGGGGGGAAGGAGCAGGTACAGGGACGATCAAGAGCGATACAATCCAGCGGAGAATTCTCTGCCTTCTAAGATTGCAGCAATCACAAACGGCGAAGGAAAAGATCCCAAACCATCCCAAGCAGAGGAAAGTGAGAGAGAGAGAGAGCTCACATAGCCTCTCAGATTTTTCAAGGGGCTTAGGTTTGACCCCGCCTTAAAAAGGGAGGTGTTTAGCTACCTGGCTAAGGGGCTGCCTCACAGCTAAAAGCCAAAATAACTATCCACTACAATTCTTTGTATTGTTCTCGGTCTCTATTTTATTAATTTCAGTCCTGAGTTTGATTATTTCCTTTCGTCTACTCCTCTTGGGTATGTTCTCTTCTTTTTTCCTAGAGTTTTCAGGTGTTCNCTTAAATCACTGGTATGAGAATTCTCTAATTTCTTTATGCAGGCACTTAGTGCTATGAACTTTCCTCTTAGCACCACTTTCATTGTGTCCCATAAGTTTGGGTATATTGTACATTCATTTTCATTGAGTTCTAGGAAGTCTTTATTTTCTTTATTTCTTGTGGTGATTAAGTAGAGAGTGGTTCAATTTCTGTGAGTTTGTGGGCTTTCTGTTGTTTCTGTTGTTGAAATCCAACTTTAATCCATGATGGTCTGATATTATTTCAATTTTCTTGTTATCTGTTGAGACTTTCTTTCTGATCAAGTATGTGGTCAGTTTTGGAGAAGGTTGCATGAGGTGCTGAGAAGAAGGTATATTCTTTTATGTTTATGTGGAATGTTACATATGTATCTGTTAGGTCCATTTGAGTTGTACATCTGTTCTTTTATTTCTTTATTTAGTTTCTGGATGGAGAGGGAGATTACCAAAAGCGGGTTTATTTGGGGGCCAGGTAGAAACCTGGCACAGGACAAACTCCTAGGAATCTAAAAGGATAACTCCAGCTAAGACTCCTAGCAATAGCAGATGTATAGCCTGAACTGTCCATCTCCTGTGACCAGAAAATACTTCCAGTCTTGGAATTGGAACACCAACTCAGCCACGTAACTTTCAACCTACAGTCTATCCTGCCTATGGGATGTGCTGAGTTAAGGGTGTACAGAGATTTGGGTGTGGCCAACCAATGACTGGTCCAGCCTGAGAGCCATGCCACTGCCTAGAATGTCAGGATCCAGAGGCTTGATGAGGCCCAGAGAACTAGGATAGAACCAAACAAAATAGGAAAAAAAAAAGAAGAAAAAAGTCAACATAATGATACCTAACGATATTCTGCTATACTCATAGATTTGTGCCTACCCCAATTGTCATCAAAGAGGCTTCATCCTGTAACTGATGGAAACAGATGCAGAGACCCCCAATCAAACATTAAGCCAAGCTCAGGAGGAATCCTGCTGAAAATGGGGAGGAAGGATTGTAGGAACCAGAGAGGTTAAGGACATCANAAGAAAACCCACAGATCAATTAACCTGGTCTCATAGGAGCTCACCGAGTCTGAACCAACAACCTGGTAGCCTGCACGGGACTGACCTAGGGCCACTGCATATATGGAACAGTTGTGTAGTTTGGTCTTATGGAACTCCTAACAGTGGGAGCAGGGGCTGTGCCTAATGCTTTGGCTGGCTTTTAGGAACCTATTCCTCATACTGGATTGCCTTGCCCAGCCTTAATACAAAAGGATATGTTTAGTCTTACTGCAACTTGATATGCCATGTTTTGTTGATATCCATGGGAGATCTGCCCTTTTCTGAACAGAAACAAGAGGAGGAATAGATTTTGGCGAGGGGGAGACAGAAAAGAGGTGGAAAAGGGAATGGGAGGAGAGGAAGGAGGGAAAGCTGTGGTTGGGTGTAAAATAAATAAATAATTTTTTTATAAAAAATTAAAAAGACTTGAAGTAAACTCCAAATTAAAATATTGAGATATTATATGCTAATGTGAATGTTTTTTACTTCTCTTTGAAATATGGTATTTTAATATCATTAGCCTTATCAGAATCATATAAGTTTGATTCTGGTAAATGTTAATGGTCAGCTTTGAAACTATTTAGTTAGATTTTCTTGTCAGTACTGATCTATGATCTCCTTTCTGTTCTTCTCTGTGAGCTAAGAATAAAATTTCCACATTCATTTGTGCTGCCTTTAATAATTTGCATTTTTAATGAAACCATCCATTTTTTTCTCTACATTTTTCAAATTCCAACAATTGAGTTTCTTCAACAACTGCTCCTGACTCTTTTATATATCTGGTGTTATTTCCTATTACTCTTCCTTGATCTGGCTTATGTGTTTGACAGTAATTTAAAGAAATAGCTTTAGGGTTTATGTCCTTGTTTCACTGAATGTATGATTTGCTTATGTTTTAAGCCTTTATTGTTGATTACATTTTACATATTGTATCATATTCAAATAAAAAAAATCAAGTATCTTCTCAAATCACTCAATGGTCAAAGCATTTAACACTCAATTAAGCACTTTTANTCTTAAGTATTGTAATTGTCATTGTGCCCACCAACCCCAATTAGTTTATGGGATTTTTGAATATATTTTCATATCCATTTGTGAGGACTCATAATTAGTAGTATATTAAAGGCATATATACATATATATATATATATATATCTTCTGATATTAGGATCATATTACATGCAAATAATACAGACATAGTGGCATACAATATTTTTAATATTAATATTCTCACCTATTAACCTCATGTGGCATTCCAAACATACAATTAGAAACTAACATAAATAAAAAAATTTAAAAATTGCACTAGTTTACACTGTGAAGGAAATCAATACAGAATAGATAAATGCTAATTTTGAAGCTATCTTACAGCGGAATTTTATAAGCTTGCTAAACAGTCTGTGCCAGTCAGAACAGCTGCAAAGTTTTAGTGCTTGCTCAATAACAGTGGTTTGAGAAACATTCATTTGAAAAGCGAATAGTCATCACAGAAATAACACACTATCTTTTCTACATTTTGAACAAAATGGCTACAAATAGTACTTTGCAATATTGATTTATTATAGACATTGAAATATGGAGAACATGTAGTTAGCAATTGATCGTTGTCTTGTACTTTAATGACTAAGTAAGTATAATAAAAGTCTTTGGAACATTAGATTTATAAAATGATCTAACTCCTGCTGGATGAATGTTAAGAATTCAGTTGACTTCAGGCATGATAAAAGAGGAAGTTCAAATTGATGGCAAAATATTTCCTTTTCCTTAAATTTGTAGNCATGTTTTCTGGTGCAAATAATTAATGTTTAGACTGCAGAACTTCATTTAAAGGAGATTATGAAAAAATGAAGAGAAGTCACATTTTTAGGCAGACATTCATTCTTGTAAAATATAATTATAAGCTGAAAATACATAAGAATCAATAAGAAAAATTATGAAGCTGATTACTTATGAAAATTAATTTGAAAACTATAGAATATTTTATTTACCTATAAGGAATGATTTCAAATTATCAAAAAAAGTAGCAGAACTTGTAAAACAGTTAAAATTAAACCTATCATATAGAGCATCAATACTAGAAGAATAATGAAATATAGAGAGAGGTACAAGAGAAGTTCTACCTAGAGCAATTAGACAACAAAAGGAGATCAAAGGGATTGAAATTGGAAAGGAAGAAGTCAAACTTTCACTATTTGCAGACGATATGATAGTATACTTAAGTGACTCCAAAAATTCTACCAGGGAACTCTTACAGCTGATAAACTCCTTCAGTAAGGTGGCAGGATACAAGATTAACTCAAAAAAGTCAGTAGCCCTCCTATATACAAATGATAAATGGGCTGAGAGAGAAATCAGAGAAACATCACCCTTTACAATAGCCACAAATAAC
>LZPO01067152.1:0-24543 GCA_001675575.1 Neotoma lepida
AAAAATCATTTCTCCATTTATATACGGGGCATGATATTGCTTATTTAGATTTTTTTACTAGATACAGTAATGTTTCTATAACTTTAATCTAGTATGTAGAATATAAATAGAATTAAATAAATAAAAAATAAAAATTAAATTTAAGGTAGCAATTACTCAAACTAAACCAAATTTATCAAAAAACATAAAATTATCAAGAAAGAGATAATAATAAGTCATGTACCAAAAAAGCATATATACAGATAGTTAACATCCTAATGAATGAAACAATGGGTGACTGGATAGTAGCTCCATTTATAAGAAATAAATTAACCTACTAATCATGGCCTTAATTTGTATAGGTTCAAAGAAGTGTCCATTATAATAATATGCATTATGAGTATTAAATATCAGATATTGATAATGTGTCTCTATAACTAATACATTAAGGTAGCCAATTCTTAATGTGGTAGATACTTGCTAGTACAGTGAGTTTGGTAAGTTAATAATTAAGTGCAGTGTATTACAAGTTTTACTCTTTCCAAGGGACAAACTAAGCTTCATTGTAACCAGCACTACACATTAATCAATACTCACTGTTCTTTGTCTCTGAGCTGGTATATATGTTGATTATCATATGGGTCAATACACATAAATATTGGCATGTGTTATTCTAATGTCTGTTATCTTCAATTGTATAGACTGAAATATCCCCTAGTATGGGAATTTTATGACGAACTGAAATCCACAGCCTTTATGTTTAAACAAATACCAACTCCAGCCTTTTATCTTAATCTTTAATATCTCCAACCAAAACATGCTCCCTGCTCTTACTTGATAAATATAAAGGCATTTGATCCAGTCTTTGGACTGAATACATAGGCCTCTTCTTCAGGTTTAATTTGCTTTAATCTTCTCTATAAATTAGATTTCAACTCTCAGTTTTAACATTCCAAGTAAGGAAATGTTATCTTTCTATTTTGGCAATGCTCATTAGGTCATATTCTCCATCATTTAGAAACATTTCCAGTTAATCTTTTTAATTTCCCATTTACTTTGTAGTTACTTATAGACAATTAAGTCCAGTATGTTAATATCACTTATCACTTATATTTTGTCTTCGCTTGCTGAACTCCCTCCTCTCTCCATTGTGCATGTTGAGATTATTTGGGCTAAGCAAAAGATCCTTTCTTAATACCCAATTTAAAGCCAACTTAATGAGCCCTGCCAGTTCTGAACACAGCAGGGAGTTTGGTATCCCATCTGGTTAAGTGGAGACTACAATAACTTCCATGATGAGGACATCTGTTTAGAAAAAGCAGAGTTCCACAAATCCAAAACTCCTTNCTCTGCCATTAGCACACCCATCATGGGTGTCTGACCTTTATTCTCGTCCTTTGTGACAGCAAGGTCTTTAGGCCAACTTCCTTTCTTGTTTCTTTGTAAGTTCCCAGGGATATGTACAACAAAGTTTCACTAGTGAACTCATGTTTTGTCAAGCACAGCTGTGTTCCATGTAATCTGTTTATTTTCGTTGTGCATGTTTAGACATGGTTAAAACCTATAGACTTGGTGGAAGTAGCAATAATAATTTATCCAGGATTCACGACATTGTAGGCATTTAAATACATTATTTTCTTTTGTCTTCATCTTAACTCTATGAGAGCATTGAGGTATTGTGTCTGCTTCCCCAAGACCCATTTCACTGTTCATTCACTCTCTGTAACTAAGGAAGAACAAGTAGTACAGATCTTTTTGCTCCCTTTTCTGAAGTGGTCACTTGGAGGTTATGCTGTAGCTATTGTCACTTGTGTTTGGCCACCCCACCACTAGTTGTCCTCTGCATTTTGACTAGTTTGGGCTTTTGGTAATGACCTCCATTTTCTGCACCTGATAAGCTGCTTTGATGAGGGATGAGAGCTAGACTTATCTGTGGGTATAAGGATAAGAATTTTGAATTACACTGATTCAGGAAAGTAACAGTAGTGCATTCTCCTCTAAGATCCATGACCTCACTAACTGTAGGTGGTTCCGTAGGTTTATGGTTCAAGGCATGAGTTCCCTTCTGCCGAATGCGCCTTAAGTCCAATTTTATAGCTGTTGGTCACCTTTAAGGATATTTTGCTTTGGGGATCATTATTTTGGTTCCTAATCATCAAAGTCAGAGAACCAGGCCATCTGCTATGAGATTTTCTTCTACATGTGATAGGGAAAACATACCAATGAAATGTCAACAATATAGCTGACTAAACAAGACCTGAACAATGACACCACCAACTGACATGCCAACATAAATGAGGAAATCTCATGAAGCCCCAACCCAGGTGAAGAACTTGAGGCCATTAACAGCTGCTAAGAATTGGTCTTTCCCAATAATGAGGCCCTTAATTGTTTATTCAATACCAGTAGTCAACCTTAAAAGTGTATACTTACATGCAACATTAAATGGACTTAGCACATTGCATTTATATGCTATATATATATATATGTATATATATATACATATATACATACATATGTACACATTGTGTGTATGTGTGTGTGGAGAGAGAAAAGTCAGAAGGGTTGAGGGAAAAGAGGGAAGAGAGATGTGATGTAACTATATTTTATATGAAAATAAAAAGTATTTAAAGTAAAAAGAGAACAAGTGATGGATTAAGGATGCTCTGCAAATATATATATATATATATATATATACATATATATGTATGTGTGTGTATGCATGTGTGTGTGTATGTGTGTGTAATATGTGTGTATATGTGTGTGTATGTGTATGTGTGTGTGTGTGTAAAAATTGAGTTGCATAGCATCTTTACTATGATATATATATATATATACATATATATATATATATGTAAAAATACCTGCCCTCATGAAGCCTAAATTCTGGTTCTCCTAAAGTTTGCCTGACTTATTGGCTCAGGTAGAGGAGCATCCAGCTTTTCTTAGAGAACAAAATAGGGCTTTATGCTTTAGTTATTCAGATAGACAGCAAATGACACCTCACCTAACCAAAGGCAAAAACAAAACAAACCGTTCATTCATGGCAGCTGTATTTATTAAGAACTTTTTGGATTTCCTATGCCTGGCATTAATGACCACTAAACACACAAATACAATAGAAGGTATGTGAACCTCTTCCACAAGATCATAAAAGATACTGAATAACAACAGTCTCCAGTCTCCCTCAGTCTCTCTGTCTCTGTCTCTCTCTCCTTTTTAACCTTTATATTATACACTATTTTAACATATATAAATACATAATATCAGGTATATGGGAAGTAAAAAGAAGATGTAGATTAAGTTAAAATAACTTTTTGCAGTAATAATAGAGAGAACCAACAGTAGCAAACAATTATAAAGAGAGATGTACGGAGCTGTTTAAAAGAACAAATGGAAATGTAAAATTATATAACAGAATAGCACATCACATTTAAGAAGTCAGATGTGAGAGCAGCACATCTTAAATGATTCATATCAGAATGAACGTTTTCTTCTCAGAGCATTCATTTAGAAGTGTTGATCATCCGTTATCCAAAACATGTGGCCANAATAAATGGGATGGACTTTGAATTAAATTAACTTGATAGTTGTGAGCATTCTCTAATGGCAAAGTATAACTTTGAAATCATCATTGTATTGGCTCGCCTTCAGATTTGTAGGTATTTTCCAGGAAAGCCTTGACTTCAAACTTTACATCAACAATATTATCAGAAATTAAAATAATAATGACAATGCTTTATGTAGTTCATTGGTCTGCTCTTCTTCACAATCGTCTCACTTTGCCCGCAATTTTACAGCATAATTGTTTTTACTTATACCTTATAATTTCTGTTCAGTTCGATTTACAGCCCAATTGAGTACATACTCTCACACTAACAATAGTCCCCTCACCGTCCACACTCTGCCCCAGAATGTTAAGAACCAACATTGGAAACCATCATCACTTTAACTTGTAACTGTCATACAAGTCGTGGATTCTCAAAGATGTGTGATAGCATGTGTCTGTTAAATTTCTCATACAGAATCTTTACTTCGCTAAAATTTCTATTTCTCCTTCTGCTTTTCTACCCCATGCCCTGGAAACTCCAAGTCCACTTATGATCTTCATATCTGCTTTATTCAGAATGTCATGCAGTTTGAATCACANAGCATGTAGCCTTTCAGATTGGCTTATGTTTTTTTCANTTAAAACTATTTACTAAACATTCATTCATGTTTTCCCATGGCTTCAGAGCACATTTTCTTTCAATATTGACTACTATCTCATTGTTTAGGTATACCACAGTTTATTCATTGACCCACTGCAGGACAGCTCAGCTGCTTCCCACTTTGGGCAATTATGAATAAAGCTGCTATAAACATCTGAGTTTTGGGGTAGACTTGTTTCTAATTTCTTTGTATAGACACCCAGGTGTGTTAATGCTTTATCTTGTGACATGAGTATGTTTCATTTTGTAAGGAACTGGAGAGGTTGAAATTAAGTTTCTTTCCTTGATTACAATTCACCTTCATTTTCTGAAACATGGTTTCTCACTGAACTTTACAGTTCATATTGGCCAATGAGCTTCAGGGGCCCACCTGCCTTGCTGTCCCATAGTGCTTTGTTACAGATGCATGCTACCATGCCCAGACTTTTAAGTGCCCTCTGAGAATCCAAACCAGACCCTCAGGCCTACGTGGCAGACACTTTAGAGCCCTAACCACCCACAAGTCCATTTTGGTAAGTTCTTTATCCAATAAGGGTCCTGCAAATGTTTTCTTCAGTCGTGGTTTATATTTCCATATTTACCTTCATTTTCATTTTAATATTTTTACCAAATTGAAATCTTCATTTTCTGTGAAATCCAGCTCCACAGTTATTTCTTTTATTGATCTGCTCTTTGATATTATAGCTAAATCGTCATTATCAAAACCAATGTCATCAAGAATCGTTTCTAATATTACCTTGCAGCCATTTGTAGTTTTGTGTTTCACCTCAGATTAGCCTGCTTCCCCTCTGAGCTGATGACTTGGATGCTTTCCTTGGTTCCATCTCTTCTTTGCTCTCTCAAAAGCACTTCAAGTTCAAAACAGCCTCAGATATGTTGTCTTTCTACTCAGTCAGTCAGTGAATGTTCCTACATTCATTTGGTTAAATGAGTCAAAAATCTGGGAAGTTTATAAACATAAAAAACATCCTTCTCCATCCCCTAAATCTAGTCTATAAGTATAATTTATTTCATGTATGTAATATTTAAATTCTTAAATAATTTTATACTCTTGGTCCTTACGACTGCTGCAGACCAAGCTGTTGTTATCTCCTGCTTCTTCATTTAAATCTATTATCTACCTTCCTTCATCTTCAATGAAACCATCAGCACCAACAATTTTCTTGGAGCATCAGTCTGCAGCATCACCTTGATTTACTGTTTACACTAAGGACGGCCTGAGATGGTTTCCCACTTCTCTCATGGTATTTACGACTTCCAGTCTCCTTCCTTTCTGTTCTAGACCAGACATTCTAATCAGCCCTGTGTGTTCCTGTCCATGTTCCTTATGCAATGAATTCACTTTCCAAGCACACAATTCAATGATCTCTGCTATATACACTGGACAGATTTTCATCACAATGGAGTGTTTGAACAATTTGAGGTTGTTTTCTGAATGTATTATTTGAAATTAATTTAAGAGTATAACAAAAAAGTTTTCTATAACTTTTTTATTTAAGAATAAAGAATGGTTTTGAAATAGAAATTAATAGCAATTGTCTGGTTTTTNAANAAAATTGGTTAGATGAATAATTTGTATGTATTTTGTTGTCAATTTGAAAAGACAGTATACTATTATCAAAATTACCATAAAATAAACTTTGTATAAATTAGATGAGATTATATACTTTTTAGATTTTTTTAGAAATTTAAATTAATTTGTTTTGCAAACTTTATTCATGAGCACTGCTTTTTCATCATTTCCACTCTATCTNTCTTCCTCTAATTCTTTAGATTTTAAGATTTCATAAAAATGAAACTGAAGCTTACGTTTTACAGCACATCAGAGAATAACCATGTTTACCCCACCAAAGTACTAGGAGAAAACTTCTAGAAAAAGTGAAAAGAAATGTATTTTTAAAGCCACAGAAGGGCAGGTTGGTTTTGAAATGCCAGACTTTCCCATCAATGAGTTTTCTCAAAACTACCAACACCACACAGTAGCAGCAAACTGAGAGGCTGGAAATTATCTCATTTAATCTTGTTTTCTCCAGAGTCCAGCAAAATGAAGAGGGTCTACCATAAAATAAATTTTCAGGAAACTTGAGTTACATGAACTGCCTTTCCATCCAGATCCCTATGATAAGAATGAAATAAAGTTCTGAAATAAAAAAATNAATGATGCAATCCAGTCCTACTGTTCATCCTAATAAAAGCCTTGTCAGTCCATTCTTTAAGTCAATGCTTTGTGATTCTCTCTCTGTCTCCCTGCATGTCTATATTAAAACAAATATGAGAAACATACATGAACGCCTTACTTTTATAAACTTATACACCTTTGTATCTACATGTACTGTTCATATGGTCCAACCTATTGACTCTCAAATTTTGTGGCATATTGGAGCCCACTGGAGAATTCTTGACTGCTGGTATCCGGGCTTCATCTCTAGAAATTCTTATTTGGGGCATGGCGATTTTTATCCCTCCTCTNGTGCTATGGTTTGAATGTGTACACTTCTTCAAGCACTGGAACATAATGGCCAATGTAAAATGCACTGAGAAATAATGAGATCATGAAGACTCCTCCACTCCCGAGGAANGTAAAAGAGGCNTCATCTTCTGTTCAAAGTGTTTGTCCAGCTACCTTAAACCATATGAGGATANAGCATTCCTCACCAGAGGACAAGAATGAAACATCATCACCGAAGCTGAGAGCAGCTCCAAATGACAAGCAAATGTGGTGCTGACAGTGCATCCGTACCTCCAGGACTGTGAAAGCGTNACTTCCTGTCCTTTACCATGTACCTNCGATCNGGCTTTGCCTTCAACAGCAAAAAGAAAGATGCACTGCTTGAGAAAAACTGTTCTGAATTAGGGTTTCTTTATTATTATTATTATTAACTTTTTTATTCATTTTACATACCAATCACAGACCTTTTTTCCTCTTTGCACCCCTCTTCCCTCCTCCCGCCTTTCCAGCCTTCCGCACCCCTCTTCCCTCCTCCCGCCCTTCCAGCCTTCCCCCATCCCCCCCACTCCCTCCTATAAGAAGGTAAAGCCTCCCATGGGAAGTCAGCAGAGCCTGGTATATTCAGTAGAGGCAGGCTGGAGCCCCTCCCCCTGCCTCAAGGCTGTGTGAGGTGTCCCAACATAGGCAGTGGGCTCTAAAAAGCCCACTCATGCAGTGGGGATGGATCCTGATCCTACTGCCAGGGGGACCCTTAAGCAGAACAAGCTACATGACTGTCTCACCTATGCAGAGGCCCTAGTCCAGTCCCATGCAGGCTCCACAGCTGTTNGTCTAAAGTTCATGAGTTCCCACTAGTTTGGTTTGGTTGTCTCTGTAGGTTTCCCCATCATGATCTTGATGCCCCTTGCTCATAGAATCCCTCTTCTCTCTCTTCAACTGGACTCCTGGAGCTCACTTATAATAAATAATGAATGTTTATTTGATCATCATTAAAAATAAGTACTTATTTTTAAAAACTCTTTGTGTTAAATACGACACCACCATTGATTCAAGACAAAAGCTAATGTGCATACTAATGGGANNAATGTGATTATTTTTCACATAAAGATTTAAAACTTGATTGAATATTTAATTGTGCAAAAACTGTAGTATACATCTTCAGCACTATTCAGCAGAGAATGTGATTTTGCATTAATACACAGTATAAAATGGCACATTTAGGGCCATTTTACAAATCGTTGGAAATTCTGTTTTTGATCTTAGCCATTCTGACAGGTGTAAGATGGTATCTCAGAGTCCTTTTGATTTGCATTTCCCTGATGACTAAGGATGTTGAGCAATTCCTTAAATGTCTTTAGGCCATTTGAGATTCTTCAGTTGAGAATTCTCTGTTTAGATCTGTAGCCCATTTTTTAATTGAATTGTTTGATATTTTGATGTCTAGTTTCTTGAGTTCTTTATGTATTTTGGAGATCAGCCCTCTGAACTCATGAAATTTAGACTGACAACTGTGGAACCTGCACGGGACCGGACTAGGCCCTTTGCATATGGGAGACAGTTGTGTAGCTGAGTCTGTTTGAGGGGACCCTGGCAGTGGGATCAGAATCTATCCCTGGTGCATGAACTGGCTTTCTGGAGTCCATTCCCTATGGTAGGAAGCCTTGCTCACTCTTGATGCAGGGGGAAGGGGCTTGGTCCTGCATCAACTGAATGTATCAGGCTTTGCTGACTCCCCATGGGAGGCCCTACCCTTTTGGAGGAGGGGTTAGGGAGTAGGTCAGGGGTGGGGTAAGGCTGGGGGGGGCAGCTGGAAAGATGAGAGGGGGATCTGTGGTTGGTATGTAAAATGAATAAAAAATTTTCTTTAAAAACACAAATTGTTGGAATTTCTGTCTAACCCCAAGCCAAAATTTACCTACTGAGTTTTTTTTATTAAAACNGCATGAACTGGCTTTTTGGAGCCCATTCCCTGCNGTGGATACCTTGCTCAGCCTTGATGCAGCAGGGAGGAGCTAGATCCTGCCTCAACCTCCTATGCCAGACTTTGTTGAGTACCCNAAGGAGGCCTTACCCCCTCTGCGGAGTGGATGAGGGATNGGAAAGCGGGAAGTGGGGGAGGCAGGAGAAGGGGAGGGAGAGGGAACTGGGGTTGGTATGTAAAATGTAAAAAAAATTAAAAAAACAATTTAGCACCTCAAATATTAATTTTTAGAAGGAAAAACTCTAACACAACGTAAAAATATACTAATTTGACAAAGATTGAAGAATCATGATAGAAAAATGTTAAAAAGTTTCATACATTATGATTCTAGAATGATAGAAAACTTTACAAAACTATCACAATTCATAACACATAATAGTNTTGGATCTGAACATAAGTGTTTCAAGTAATGTTTGTTGGTGGTGTACTATGTGATGGCACGCACAATATAAAGTGTGCAGATTGTGTGTTCAGAATGGGGGCTGCAGTAAAGTCACACAACACAACCCAGGCAAGTGTTGCCAGACACTGGATTCCTCGCATATTTAATTTTGAATTAAATTTTGGTCACTGTGTGTTCAGAAAACTTTGACTATTGTCACCAGATTGTGTTTTTTACAAACCCCACACTCAGGTTCATAATACATAGTTTAAGCAGTTGGATTCCAAACTACTTCTAAAGCTGAAATTAACCATATGAACAGTTTATAATTTGTCTAAGAACCAAATGCACTCTGCAGGCAATATGAAGATATGGATGAATATAAACAAGAACAAGGATTTCCTTATAAGTCTTAACCAATCTCTTAGTCTTTTATAGAGGGATTGACACACTTTCCATTTCAGAATGCTCTCTTCCTCACAATTCTATCTCTCCTCAAGGCTTTATTACTTCTGATGATAGTCACAGGAAGGATTGAGTGTTCTTTGCATAGGTGCACATCACCTCTTGGTTAGGAGCAAATTAAAATCCCTACCCTAGTCTTTAGAAGAATTCCTCTGAACTANAGAGATGGTTCTGTGGTTTAGAGAACTTGCTACTCTTGCAGGGTTCGATTCCCAGCACCCACACTGTAGCTCACAACCACCCATAACTCCAGTTCCAGAAGATCCGAGGCCCTCTTCTGGTCTTTGTAGGCAACAGGCACACACATGAAGCACAGACATACATGCAGGAAAAATACTCANACATATAAAATAAAATAAATAAATTTAAAACAAAACAAACAAACAAAAAGAATTCCTCTGTGGGTGGCAGCTATATTTGAGGGGAATGTTTTAAAAGTAACCCCTTTATAATATAATCTCCTTTGGAAAATGAGATTTGTGGTGAATAGCTCACACTATTAATTTAAGAAAAAATTCTAAAGTGATAAAAGGTATAAAATTACAATATTCACAGCAGATATTGAAATAAAATCTTTAAGTTTCATTTTGTCCTATTGAACATTTGACTTTAAAAGATGGTTTTCAACTGCTTTTAAGATGAACTTGAAGTTTTTCTAGAACATCTATTTTTTTTTCTTGCCAGCAGAATTCTCAGAGGCAAAAGGAGTGAAATATTTTGCTGGAGGGGATACTTTACTTTCAAGAAGCATTCCTTTGCCTTGTGAACAATACCGAGGGAAGAAAATAAATCAAAGACAATACTAAAACTTATGCAGCCAAAACAATTATTACTGCCATGTGCTCTATCTTAACTGTCCTGCAGTTTAAATCATGATGTAAGTGCCTTTGTTATTTATTCAATGTTCAAACATGCATCTATNTAGCGTCCACTCCTTCCATTTAAATATTCGTGTTCTTCCCTTTGATGGTACGTCAAGGGAAGGCAATGCCCTTTCCAACTTATCTCAGACATCTGCTGCTGAGGGCCTCCTGGTAATTATCCTCCCATATCTATCCCAGCAAGGTTTGCGTTCATTCTTTCTTATTTTATTTTGAAGATGAGCTGGAGACAGAGGNAAAACAGAAAGAGAACTTCATTGAAATTTCTTTATAATCTGATGCTCGCCTCTGTCATTTTCNAACACCTGACTCACTTCATTTGCATACATCCATTTGTAGTCCTTTTGATAACAGGGGTCTAAATATTCAGCATGTGCCTTACAAGCCATTGTGAAATAAGGAAGATGACAGGTCAAATGTATGAATGTAATTTTGTCTTTGACGCTTTTGATGTAGGAGATGTTATACGTATGAGATATTTTTTTTCTTTGCCCTCTTTTTTCTTTATCTTTTAGCACAGTTAGTTATTCCCTACCCTTAATAGGGCCTTGCATCGTTATTGTTAAGGAGGTTCTTGCCTGAAGGAAGAGAGAAGGTTTGTTCCTGGGGGATTCTCTAAGACACTGCGCAGTTGCGAACAGCATAGTTTTACATTTATTGAAATTGTCTTTCTCCCTTGGGGCTTAACAAAATGTGCCTAAAGCTATTATCGCATCTATCGACTCTGTGGGATTTCATGGACGTGGCTTTTGGTCCCAAGCGGTTCAAAACTGACCTTTATGAGCCAAAGTTCAAGCNGAGTGAAGGTTTTGAGATGGAGATTAGAGACCTGTCAGTTGCCTGAGAGGATAAAAGTGTAAAATCATATGTGANGCTCAGCTCAGGCACATCAAACACTAAGAAATGTTTACTGAATGAACTACACCACCCCTAATCATGCTGTCACCAAAAGGAGTCACATTAGCATGGGCCCCAATACAGAGAGAGGCTGTAAAGGAAGAGCACCAAACAAGTGCGCCCCAATTACAGCAAGCATGTGCTTGCACCTTAATTTCTTACAGCAATTATCTTCACTGTTCAAATGCATTCAACTTGTTGTTAGAAACACTCCATTCCCTTTTTCCCATTTCTTTTAATTAACTTTTCTAAACTTAGAGAAAAGGCAAATTTCATAGATACGTGTTAAACCTGATGGGAAAAGCAAAGAGTAAGGTACAAACATTTTTCTTAAGTGTAGCCCTGGTAAAGAATAAATGAATACCCTCTTTGCACAGCTTTATGATAACACGTTTGTAATAGTAAAAAGAGGAGCTTAAGTGTTAAATGCAAAACAGCGAGCCGTNAATATGCAGTGTGTAACTTTCAGAGGTCAGATAATAGCTGCTACTGCTGCTGGGGCAGATACCACTTTCAAGCAAAATGAATCAAAGCAGTGTAAAAAGATCAGTAGGAATACATGTCTTGTCCCTGCCCACCCCAGAGTGCTGCTACAGGCTCTCAACATGCTATATGTAGGTTGCATTTACCATTTTATTCTCTGAACCGCTACANATACATCAGGTTGATACATCATAAGGAAGAACATTATCCATCCTCTTTGATTGGCCATGCAAGCAATGGTGTATGTATCTGATGAGTTCAGATACACTGTGTGTGTGTATATATATATATAGGAAAAGGAAGAAATTAAGCTAAAGAAGCATTGGGGATAGTGGTTTAACCATTAGAAGGATATTAAAGGAAACATGTTAAAACTACACATCTGGATCCTAGATATAGCCTATTATTTAAATGGCTGAATATTTTCAGCTGCTGCCCAAAGCCAGTAGCACTGTATTTTACATTATAAACTTGGACCACTGCTCTCCCCGTGAAAGACTGTCAGGTTATAATGGAATTCAGCTTTGTGTTACAGCAAACGTGTTTCTTGAACATTTATCTTTAAACAGTTTTCTGCCTTATTAGTGGGGCCCCCTTTTAATTCTTAAAAAGAGATGTGATTTTCCTAATTTACAGTGTAAATAAATCACTATCCACAATTCTAAATTGTAACATTATAAGATGATCTAAGAAAAAATAGCAAAGGCCTCTGATTTACATAATTATTCGACAATCTTCTGTGATTATTTTATCTTTAAAAAGACATGAGAGAAGTTAAACTTGATCTCTATCTTATATGTTTATAAGCAGAGAATGGGAAGAATCATACTTCAAATGTTGAAAACTAAAATATNTATCTTCAGGGATGGTTTTGTTTTTACATTGAATATTGATTAAACTTGTCCTTTAATATCTAAAACTAAGTCATTAACACCATTTAAATAATACATATATGTATTATTTAATACAATTTTATATAATGTAATGCCCAGGGTGTTTAGAATATATTTATCTTTCTCAAGAGTCTAAACTTATGACTCATATTTCCTTGTTTTCTACTACTGTCATGGATTTAGGTAAAATAAAGACTTGATAATGAGAAGAATCATCAGCAAAACACTTGACATTATGATGATTTCTGTTTGTGTGTCATGCTTATCAAACCACAAAGTCACTGCTGGTAGAAAGCATATTGTAGGTCATTACAGTTTAAGGAATATTGAAAATCTCCTCCTCATTCTGACAGGCTAAGGAAAATGTAACCATTTGGAAATGTGCCCAGGATGCTTCATTTTCCTTAACAAAACTTGTTCAATTCATCCATGCCTCATCAACCAAGTTTTATCAGGGTCAGACATAACTAAAATATTGTCAGNATTCTCCAGAGAAACAAGACCAACAGGTGAGATATAGACATAAATGTGGGAGTGAAAAAGTAACTGTAGACATGGATTACAGAGACAAAAACATAGGGATTTATTTGATAGGAAATAGCCCATGTTGTTGTGTACAAACTGGTGTGGCAGGGAAACTCCTAGTGTGACCCAAGTGGTCAATTGTCCTTGAGGCTGGTGGTATAGGGCTTAGAGTCCACAAGTCCCAATACTTAGAAACTTGGATTTAGGATGTCCATAGGCAAGAGAAGATAAATTATTCCAGTGCCAGAGAGAGAGAGAGAGAGAGAGAGAGAGAGAGAGAGAGAGAGAGAGAGAGAAGAGACAAGAGACTCTGAAAGACAGTAACCTAATTCTAATTTTAGAACTATAATTACTTGTACACCACACCAATGACTTCTGTATCATCACAGGCAATTAACTAAAAGTCTGACAGGATTCATCCCATAAATAAGATACCCCTAGGAAAAACAAGAACACTAGAAGAAATTTTAGCTTTTAAAAACACAACTACAACAAATACCAAATACAGTCCATTACCCTGATAATCACACACTGAACCTCATGCTGAAGTCTTACTTGATCTCAATTCCTTTATCCTTATATGCTATGTCCAATTTTCATCAAAAAATCACAAAGAATGGAAAGATCCAAAAATGTTACTTTCAAGGACAAAGCAAACAGAAGGAGTAGACTTAATTGAGAATGTAAAATAACCAAGCTTAATATCTAAGGGTTCTGATCAGAAAAGTGGCCAACATGTAGGAAGAGAAAGGTAAGATAATCAGGGAACTAAAAACTCTAAGGAAGAAACAAAATTAGGCGCTACATGTCAAAATCACTGAAACAAACAGTTCTTGAGTGAGGTATGCTGGGAGACCAAATGTGACTGAAGAAAGAATCACTCAATTTGAGGTTATATCTACAGAAATTTCCAAAGCTGAAGAATAAAGCAGAATAAAAATATCTAACAAATGTGAGATTACAAAGGATGAAACACACGTCAAGTTGAAGTATCAGATGGTAAGTGTACCGAATTCATGACAAATATTAAGCCCCATATTCAGAGAATTCATGGCACCAAGCAAGACAAATGCCAGGGAACTCTCTGAGAACATCACACTCACAGTGTAGACAGTTAAAGACAGAAAGGAAAGCCAGGGGCCTCCAGAGGGAAATCAATTCACTTTTAGAGAAAAAGAGAGTAAGAGTTATATTAGATATCTTCTAAGACACCAAGTAACCAGAAAGCCAGCGGAGTAAATTATTTCAAGTAGTAAAAGAAAAGAAAACATCCACCCAGAGCTNTCTTTTCCGTGACAGTATCAACTGAAATGAAGAGAAANGCTCTCTTAGACAGAAGTGGAGAGTGTTTATGATGAGAAAACTTGTTAAGGAGAAGTCCTTTAGAAAAGCAGAAATGACAGAGGTTAAAAACCCATCTCTCCATGGAGAGGAAGACTGCCATGTAAGGGGATCAATTAAACTGCAGTGAAAACATCTTTCCAGGTGGTGGTGAGGTGCACACCTTTAATCCCAGCACTTGGGTGGCAGAGTCAGGAGGATCTCTGAGTTTGCAGCCACTCTGGTCTGCAGAGCAAGTTCCAGGACAGGGCTACACAGAGAAGCACTGTATCAATAAATAAATGAATATAATAAAAATTAAAACAAACAAAAAATATGAATGGTCCATGACATAAGAACACATATTTGACATTTTTAGTTACAAGGATATGCAAGTCNAACAACACTGAGATACCAGTTCAAAACCCCCACTCATCCTTCCTGTGACAAAAGCTTTAAACACTCAGGTTCTGGAAGGATGGAATTACATATGCTCCTTGGGGCCTATAAGCAGGTACACTCTGAAAAACTGTGGCAACACCTGCAAAATCCTATTACATGCTTAGTTTGTGTAATTCCACATGAAAACATGAACCCAGTGGAAATATGGAACTTATACAAGACATAATAGTTCATAGCAGCACCACTTAACTAACCAAAATCTCTATTTTAATTTAGTGTGTGTGCGTGTGTGTGTGTGTGTGTGTGTGTGTGTGTGTGTGTGTGTGTGAATGAGTGAGTAATGGACACATGTAAAGGTCAGAAAGCAGTTCTGGGGAATTGGTTTTCTTTCAACCTTGTTTTCTCCAATGCACTCACAGTAGGGTGCTGGGGTACTTGCCACTACATAGGCTCTTTATGTGAGTCCCAGGGATCTAACTCAGGTCAAGAACTTTTACCTGCTGTGCCATCTTCTATGCAGCTCATCAGCCANNATCNATGTCATTCTAATACCTGTCACCAACAGACTGGAGAAATAAAGTTTAATGTAGTCATATGAGAGGATGGGGACTACACTTTTGAAAGTGAATCCTTTAGATGAAGCCCAAACGTAGTGCTGAACAAACTAAACATGTATAAGGGATTGTACACTTAGTAATTTTGCTGTGTACATTTAAAAGCAAGCAAAAGTAGCCTGCTACACCAGATGGTGGATCATTGATAAAGTTTTAATAAAGATAATGGCAGGATACCTGGGGCTTTGGTGATGCTTGACTTTCACTTAAGTGTGTGCTAAGCTATAAAAATTTATAATGTCTTTGCTTTTTTATGTATACTTCTGTGTGTACATAACATATACTTAATAATATTTTATATTCAAAATATATTATGCAACAAAAAGTTAAAACAAATGTTTTGATCTTGAAAATNGTGTTCTTAAAATAGGTAGTGGTTTCCAAATTACAACTGGGTTACTTTTTACCTCAATGCATTATAAAAAAGTTTAAAAAGAGCACATAAAGTTGAGAAAGGAACATGAGGCATCTGGAAGTAGTGGAGAGTTGGATGTGGGGGTTACTGATGGATATGATCAAAATGTATTGTGTCCATGTATGAAAGTCTCAAAGAATAAATTTAAACTTTTTGAATTCATGTGGTCACCTAACCTATAAATTAGGTTGAAATAGACTCGGGGTGAAACTCTTCGTTGAAGAGCCTAAACACTAACCTGAACCCACATACTCACCCTGTACCAAACTATACCCTCCACAAAATATTCCTAGTAGTGACTCCAGGAGCTGTGGAAAAGCAGTTGAAAACTGCTCACCTACAGACTGAAAGATGAGTGCTCTGCAAACGTGCTATCTGTTCAACATTCAGACACTAGGGCATCAATCAGGACTTACTATTCAGAGTGTCTGAGGTATAAGGAGGCATTGGTGTCTAGATTTGACCAACAGTTATGGTTGTTTTTATACAGAGGGAAGTTTGGTGCATGCTGTTCTAAAGTGTCTTAAAGCAATGTTTTTCAAGCTTCCATGGCCAGATCCCTTGAGGAGACTTCTATGGACTATTTTTAGGGTCTCATGCAAAAATTCTTATTGAGTGCATGGGGGTTAGAATACAGGAATCTGACTAACATTTCCTTGCTTTAAATACACATTTGGGATTGGTATGTAAAATGGAAAAAAAACTTTTTTTAAAATAAATAAATTTTTTAAAAAATACACATTTTAGATGTTGCATAGTCAAAGCCAAGAAAGGGCACAGCCCCTGGGATGAAAGAAACATAAAAAGTATTATAACCCCAGAGGGACTAAGAGAGGAACAAAAGCCTTCCTGACTTACAGCTGAAGCTGCTTATACAGCATCCTTATGTCCATGCTACTGTTGCTGTACTTTTAAAAAACTCAGAATCTGAGCAGATGTCATGTGCCTTCACTAGGAACNAATCACAAACCAAATTTTACATTGCAGTTCCTACTCTGGACAATTAATAATACAACACAAAACTTGGAAAAGGTAATGTCCTCAGAACAATTTTTTTTTTATTTAGAAAAAAATTTATTCATTTTACATACCAACTACAGATCCCCCTCTCATTCCTCCTCGTGCTCCCACACACCCCCAACCTCCTGGTCCTGAGCAACCCCCCATCCCCTCCTCCATAAGGGTAAGGCCTCCATGGGGAGTTAGCAAAGCCTGGTACATTCAGTTGAGGCAGGACCAAGCTCCTCCCCCCATGCATCAAGAGTGAGCAAGGCATCCCACCATAGGTAAAAGGCTCCAGAAAGCCAACTGATGCACCAGGGATAGATCCTGATCCCACTGCCAGGGGTCCTTCAAACAGACCAAGCTACACAATTATCTCCCATAAGCAGAGGGCCTAGTCTTGTCCTACGCAAGTTCCGCAGCTGATGGTCTAAAGTTCGTGAGTTCCTACCAGCTTTGTTCAGCTGTCTCTGTAGATTTCCTCATCAAGATCTTGACCCCCATTGCTCATATAATCCCTCTTCCCTCTCTTCAACTGGACTCCCGGAGCTCAGCCTGGTGCTTGGCGGTGGATCTCTGCATTTGCTTCCATCAGGTACTGGATGAAAGCTATGTGATGACAGTTAGGGTATTCACCAATCTGATTACCAGGGTATACCAGTTCAGGCATCTTCTCCACTATTGCTAGTAGTCTAATCTGGGGTCATCCTTGTGGATTCCTAGGAATTTCCCTAGCATCAGATTTCTCCCTTATCCCATAGTGTCTCCCTCTATCAACATATCTCTTTCATTGCTCTCCCACTCCATCCCTCCCCCAGCTCAACCACCCCATTCCCTCATGTTCTCATCCCCTATCCCCTCATCTCTTTTGTCCCCTCTTGTCCCCAGTTTATTCATGGAGATCTCATCTGTTTCCCCCTCCCAAGGTGATCCATACGTCCCTCTTAGGGTTCTCCTTGTTTCCTATCTTCTCTGGAGCTGTGGGTTGCAGTCTGATTATCCTTTGCTTTACAACTACTATCCACTTATGAGTGAGTACATACCATGTTTGTCTTTCTGAGTCTGGGTTACCTCACTCAGGATGATATTTTCTAGTTCTATTTGCTTGCAAATTTTAAGATGTTATTGTTTTTTTACAGCTGAGCAGTACTCCATTGTGTATATGAACCATATTTTCTTTACCCATTCTTTGGTTGGGGCCATCTAGGTTGTTTCCAGGTTCTGGCTATTATGAATAATGTTACTATGAACACAGTTGAGCAAGTGTCCTTGTGGTATGATTGAGCATCCCTTGGGTATATGCCCAAGTGAGGTATCATTAGGTCTTGAGATAGATTGATTCTTAATTTTCTGAGAAGTTGTCATACTGATTTCCAAAGTGGCTGTACAAGTTTGCACTCCCACCAACAGTGGAAGAGTGTTCCTCTTGCTCCACATCCTCTCCAACATAAGCCTTCATCAGTGTTTTTGATCTTAGCCATTCTGACAGGTGTAAGATGGTATCTCAGAGTCATTTTGATTTGCATTTCCCTGATGACTAGGGATGTTGAGCAATTCCTTAAATGTCTTTCATCCATTTGAGTCTCCTGTTGAGAATTCTGTTTAACTCTGTAGCCCATTTTTAAACTGGATTATTTGGTATTTTGATGTCTAGTTTCTTGAGTTCTTTATATATTTTGGAGATCAGCCCTACGTCAGATGTGGGGTTGGTGAAGATCTTTTCCCATTCTGTAGGCTGTCATTTTGTCTTATTTACCATGTCCTTTGCCTTACAGAAGCTTCTCAGTTTCAGGAGGTCTCATTTATTAATTGTTGCTCTCAGTGTCTGTATTACTTGTGTTACATTTAGGAAGTGGTCTCCTGTGCCAATTCATTCTAGGCTACTTCTTACTTTCTCTTCTATCAGGTTCAGTGTAACTGGGTTTATATTGAGGTCTTTGATCCACTTGGACTTGAGTTTTGTGCATGGCAACAGATATGGATCTATTTGCAATCTTCTACATGTTGATATCCAGTTATGCCAGCACCATTTGTTGAACATGCTTTCTTTTTTCCATTGTATAATTTTGGCTTCTTTGTCAAAAATCAGGTGTTCATAGGTGTGTGGATTAATGTCTGGGTCTTCATTTGATTCTATTGGTTCACATGTCAATTTTTATGCCAATTTTTATACTATAGCTCTATAATAGAGCTTGAAGTCAGGGATCATGATGCCTCCAGAAATTGCTTTATTGTGAAGGATTGTTTTAGTTATCCTGGGTTTTTTTGTTTTTCCATATGAAGCTGAGTATTGTTCTTTTGAGGTCTGTGAAGAATTGTGTTGAGATTTTGATGGAGATTGCATTGAATCTGTAGATTGCTTTTGGTAAGATTGCCATTTTTATTATGTTGGTTCTCCCTATACATGAGCATGGGAGATCTTTCTATTTTCTGATGTCTTCAATTTCTTTTTTCAAAGACTTAAAGTTCTTGTCATACAGGTTTTCACTTGTTTGGTTAGAGTTACCCCAAGGTATTTTATATTATTTGTGGCTATTGTAAAGGGCAATGTTTCTCTAAATTCTTTTCTGGACCATTTAGCATTTGTACATAGGAGGGCTACTGATTTTTTTTTAGTTAATCTTGTATTCTGTCACATTACTGAAGGTGTTTATCAGTTGTAGAAGTTCCCTGGTAAAATTTTGGTGGCCGCTTACGTATACTATCATATCATCTGCAAATAGCAAAAGTTTGACTTCTTCCTTTCCAATTTGTATCTCCTTGATCTCCTTTTTGTTGTCTTGCTCCTTTAGCTAGAACTTCAAGTACTATATTTAATAGCTATAGGGAGAATGGGCAGCTTTGTCTTGTTCCTGATTTTAGTGGAATTGCTTTGAGTTTTTCTCCATTTCATCTGATGTTGGCTGTCAGCTTGCTGTAAATTGCCTTTATTATGTTATGTATGTTCCTTGTATTCCTGATCTCTCTGAGACCTTTATCATGAAAGTTGCTGGATTTTGTCAAAGGCTTTTTCATCATTTAATGAGATGATAATGTGGTTTTGTTTTTTTCTTTCAGTTTGTTTATATGATCGATTACATTGACGGATTTTTGTATGCTGAACCCATCCCTACATCTCTAGGATGAAGCCNACTTGATCATGGTGGATGATTTTTTGATGTGTTCTTGGATTTGGTTTGCTAGTATTTTATTGAATATTTTTGGATCAATGTTCATGACAGAGATTGGTCTGTAATTCTCTTTCTTTGTTGCATCTTTGTGTGGTTTGGGTATCAGGGTAACTATAGCCTCATAGAAAGAGTTTGGCANTGTTCCATCTGTTTCTATTGTTCAGAACAATTTAAGGAGTATTGGTATTAGCTCTTCTTTGAAATTCTGGTAGAATACTGTACTGAAACCATCTGTCCCTGGGCTTTCTTTTTGGTTGGGAGACTTTTAATATCTGCTTTTATTTCCATAGGGGTTATAGGTCTATTTAAATTGTTTATGTGATTTTGATTTAATTTGGGTATGTGCTACCTATCCAGAAAATTGACCATTTCTTTTAGATTTTCCAATTTGTTGAATACATGTTTTTGAAGTATGACCTGATTATCCTCTGGATTTCCTCATTGTCTATTGTTATGTCTCCCTTTTNGTTTCTGATTTTGTTAATTTGGATGCTCTCTCCTTTGACTTTTGGTTAGTTTGAATAAGAGTTTGTCTGTCTTGTTAATTTTCTCAAAGAACCAACTCTTTGTTTCATTGATTCTTTGTACTGTTCTCTTTGTTTCTATTTTATTTATTTCAGTCTTCAATTTGATTATTTCCTGGCATCTACTCTTCCTGTGTGAGTTTGCTTCTTTTTGTTCTAGAGCTTTCAGGAGTGCTGTTAAGTTACTAGTGTGAGATTTCTCCAATTTCTTTATGTAGGCATTTAGAGCTATGAACTTTTCTCTTAGTACTGTTTTCATACTGTCCCATAAGTTCAGGTATGTTGTACATTCATTTTCATTGAATTTTAGGAAGTTTTTTCTTTCTTTATTTATTTCTTCCTTAACTCANTGGTGATCCANTTGAGCATTACTCAGTTTCCATGAGTTTGTAGGGTTTCTGTAATTTGTGTTGTTGTTGAATTCTAACTTTAAGCCATGGTGGTTCCATAAAATACAGGAGGTTATTCCAATTTTTTTGTATCTGTTGAGATTTGCTTTGTGACCGAGTATGTGCTCAATTATAGAGAGCGTTCCATGGTGTACTGAGAAGAAGGTATATTCTTTTGTGTTTGAGTGGAATGTTCTGTAGAAGTCTGTTAATTCCATTTGAGTCATAACATCTGTTAGACCTCTTAATTCTATGTTAAGTTTCTCTCTGTCAGACCTGTCCATTGGTGAAAGTGGAATGTTGAAGTCTCCCACTATTAGTCTATGGGGTTTGATGTGTGATTTAAGCTTTAGTAATGTTTCTTTTACATATGTGGGTTTATTGTATTTGGAGCATAAATGTACAGAATTGGGACTTCATCTTGATGGATTTTTCCTGTAATGACTATGTAATGTCCTTCTCAATCTCTTTCAATTAATTTTAGTTTGAAGTCTATTTTGTGAGATATAAGGATAGCTACACCACCTTGCTTCGTAGTTCCATTTGATTGGAAAATCTTTTCCCAACCCTTTACTCTGAGGTAGTGTCTATCTTTGAATTTGAGGTGTGTTTCTGTTTCTTGTATGCAGCAGANGGATGGATCNTGTTTTCATATCTATTCTGTTAGCCTGCGTCTTTTTATAGGCGAATTGAGTCCATTGATATTAAGGGATATTAATGACCAGTGATTGCTAATTCCTGTTTTATTTTTGGTGATAGTGTNTGTGATTCCCTTCTTTGGGATTTGTTGGTGTGGGATTATCTATTGCCTGTGTTTTCATGGGTGCATCTAATTTCCTTAGGTTGAATTTTTCCTTGTAGAGCTTTCTGTAGTGCTGGATTTGTGGATAGNTGTTGTTTAAGTCTGGTTTTGTCATGGAATATCTTGTTTATTTCATATATAGTGATTCAGAGTTTTGTTGGGTTTGATAGTCTGGGCTGGCATCCATGGTCCCTTCGTGTCTGCATTACATCTGTCCAGGACCTTCTGGCTTTCAGAGTCTCCATTGAGAAGTCAGGTGTTATTCTGATGGGTCTGCCTTTATGTGTTACTTGGCCTTCTTCCTTTGCAGCTCTTAACGTTTTTTCTTTATTCTTAATGTTTAGCATTTTGATTATTACATGGTGAGGAAACTTTGTTTTGGATCCAGCCTATTTGGTGTTCTGTAAGCTTCTTGTATCTTCATAGACATTTCCTTCTTTAGGTTGGGAAAGTTTTCTTCTATGATTTTGTTGAATACATTTTCTGTGCCTTTGAGTTGGTATTCTCCTTCTTCTACCCCTATTCTTAGGTTTGGTCTTTTCATGGTGTCCCAGATTTCCTGGATGTTTTGTGTTATGACTTTTTTGGCTTTAATATTTTCTTTGACCNATGAATCTATTTCCTCTATCATATCTTCAACGCCAGAGATTCTCTCTTCCATCTCTTGCATTCTCTGTTGGTTATGCTTACATCTGTAGTTCCTGTTCATTTACACAGATTTTCCATTTCCAGCATTCCCTCAGTTTTTGTATTCTTTATTGCCTCTATTTCAATTTTCAAGTCTTGAACTGTTTCTTTCACCTGTTTGACTGCCTTTTCTTGGTCTTTTTGACTTTCTTTAAGAGATTTTATTGATTTCTTCCAATTTTTTCTATTTTTCCTTGATTTCTTTAAGGGAATTTTTCATTTCCTCTTTAAAGGCCTCTATCATCTTCATAAAGTCATTTTTAAGGTTGTTTTATTCTGCTTCTTCTACACTGGGTTGTTCAGGTCTTGCTGTAGTAGAACCACTAGGTTCTGGTGGTGCCATATTGCTTTTTATGTTGTTGAATGTATTCTTGTGCTGGCATCTACCCATCTCTTCCTCCAATCAGGGCAAACAGTGTCTGTGTCTCAGGAAGCTGCTCTTGGTCCAATCAGTACTGGTGGTGTTTTTGTCTCAAGCAGATGTTGCAGTCTTAGGGAGATGGGTAGGTTTGGGGGATGGTGTGAGACTTGTAGATTACAGGGTTCAATGAGGGGTGGTGGTGGGAAGGCCTGCCAACAGGAGTTCTGCCTGCTGGCTTGCAATGGAGCTGCAATAGATGGGGATGGGGGGCCCAGGTTGTGCCCCCAGGCCTAAGGCTTAGAGGCTGGGGTGACTGGCTGGGAGAACAGTCACCCACCTCTTGGTCCAATCGGAGCTGATAGAGTCTGTGTCTCAGGGAGCAGCTGCGAACTCAGGGGATGGGTGGGTTTGGGGGGATGGAGTGAGGCTTATACATTACAGGGTCTGGTGGGGGGTGGTAGCCAGGCCTGCCTGCAGGTGTCTTGCCTGTTGGCCTGCAATTGAGGCTGCAATGGATGTGAGTATGGGGACATGGTTGTGCCCCTGGGCCTAAGGCCTAGAGGCTGGGGTGACTGGCTAGGAGAACAGTTACTCACCTCTTCTCTTCTGAACAATTAGAGACATTCTATGTGTTTTCTCTTTTTTTGCCCCTCTTCACATTGCTTCCATGGGAGGCATGGCTACCGTGGTATTTTGCTTTCTGTGTTGTGAGGAAGGAATAAGCTAATATGGTTTATAAGACTAATGGACTTCAGGTCAACAGTGAAATGTTTCATAAGGAGATATTATTAGTGCATGAAATACATCTTCTTAAAGCAAATCCATGGAAATGAGTCTTCATCAATTTCAGTAGTGACCTTCAGGTTCACAAATAATACATGAAGTTTACAATCACTAAAGTGAGGGAACAATTTTTTATCCCAGTGTGTGTGCTATGTTCGTGAATGTGGCACATGTATGCCACAATTCTGCTGTCATGTCATATGTGTGGAGATGAGAGGACAACTCTCTGAACTTGTATTTTACTTCCANTNTCCAATACGAGGATTGAACTCATGTCTTCAGCCTGCATCACAAGTGCTTTTGTCTACTGAACAATCTCACCAACTCCTTTCAAAGAGATTTTCCAAGCTTCATTGTGTATATTCATTGTATGTGGATTGTGTTGTATGTAGCCATTTTCATATAAGTATATAATGTGCATTGATCATATTCCCCATATATCCCACTATACTGTACCTTCTTACTCCTTCAATTGCCATTGCTCCTCTAGGCACCATTTAACTTTGATATAAAACCTGGAACCACAAACTGGAGAAAATACTTGGCATCTAACTGAGGCTGGCTTGATTTGTCTAACATGATTATTTCCAGTTGCATCTGCTTTTGTACAAACAACGTAACTTCAACCTTAAGGCTGAAAACAATTCTACTGTGTATATACACACACACACTACAGTTTCTTTACCCATTTACTGTTGTTCTATATCTAGATTTATGCATAGCTTAGCTGTTATGAACAGTACTATTGTTAACATTGATTTGCAAGCATCCTGGTGAACTGTTTATTACTAAATACTCAGTAATGATATAGCTCTGTTATAGTGTACATCTAGTTTAAGTTTTTTTTAATTATTATTAAAAAGATCTTTCACTCCTTTTACATACCAACCTCAGATCCCCCTCTCCTCCCTCCTCCTGCCCTGCCAGC